>JAQIVE010000456.1:0-37332 GCA_034698285.1 Sminthurinus bimaculatus
GGGATGCGGAAAAGGTGGATCCATGAAAGACCTTTTATCCTCATTCTGCGATCGGAAATAAATTTCGATGCTACACCCTGGAAATTGAGTGATCCAGTCGTCCAGATTCTGAAAAACATACGGGAATTCGACCGTAGAGCTCGATACTTGTCCTATACTAATGCCCAAGAACAAAGTATGAAGGAAAAAAATAACCATGGCGAAATAACCGTCCAACAAGATAAATCTTCCCCTTTTTCGCGTTCCTGTCATTGCGCCATTAAAAACGAGTAGTTAACTAAGTATCAAACGTCCTCAGTAAATATAAACTTGTCTCTTCGAGTTGTTTGGCGATTTCAAAACTGATTCTAAAGAACGCCGTACTTATATGTACAATTTCATTTAATTTTAGGCGTGTTACATTTTTTAAAACAAAAACTTCAACTTTCCTCTTTGAAACTTGCAAATTGCTTGCTCAACTTTTCCACGCCACTCTAATACTAGGCTTCGGCGGTAAAATATTGAAAGTTTATAACCTACAATTAAAATGAAACGTGTTGGTATTGTCGAGTCTCACACAAAATACGTTTTTGTTTTTTATAAACTTTTTACTCGATGACACTTTCACCGTAATCATCGATGGAGAAAGCGTTATAGAGTAAAAAAAGTTATAAAAACAAAATAAGCTATACTTCGTTTGCGACTCAATGAGAAGTAGTGATTTTGGGGTTACTCTAAACCTTTGTTTTATAACTATTTACAAATAAACTATTGGACAAATTCAAGGCACAGACACACATGCATAAAATTTAAATACAGAGAGAGAAAAGCCGACCAAGACGCATTTAATGCCGGCGTCATGAGGGAGATGAAGAAAACGAACAAGTTGGTCCATAATTATCATTAAAAAGCTGAAAGTTCATCGTTTATTTTCAACCAGGCTAGAGCAGCAACAAAAGTTCTCAATATGTATTATGCATCTACGAGGAGTGTTCGGAAACTCATGAGAAAAGTAAAATATAATTAACTGGCGACATAGTTTTCATCGCCCAAAGATATCGTTTAACGTAAAATTCTCATGACTTTTCGGACACTCCTCGTATAATGTGTCATGGCAGCCACACATAAAATTGAATTTCTGATCTTCTTTGGAAAACACATGACAAAATTAAGCGCTTCAAAAAGTTTTTGAAAGTACAGCCTATAACGCGTTCAAGAGGAGAGAATAAAGACATAGGTTCGTGTATCAAAACTTTGAATCCGCCCTGTGTCATAACAACGCAACGGGGAGCAATTCCAAAATGAAATCGAAAAAATGTGCGGATTCCAGCCTTGTATGTATGACGCTGTGTACGTACAGTCGGTCATTCTTTTCATTTGAAAAAAGTAAATCAAAGTCACATTAAGATTCAGCGGGAAGCTTCAAAAAAATTTAATGTATAAGTATGCATTATAGAGCCGTTACATCTGTTACAGCTGCGTATAGATATACATTAAAAGCCGATGAATATCTGTAGCCAAAAATTCTGTGAAACACTGTCATTGAATATTCAGCGAGCAAAGAGGGCAAACTAAAATATCAGCGAGCAAAGCGTACGTACATACGACAAACATTAAGCAATATATGTATATTTTAAATTTTCGCAGCACTTTCAAGAATGTGTGCACAATATTCAGACATAAAATACATCCTTGAGGAAATCTTTGTCAACTTTTATAGTAATTTTACCTTGTAGATTTCCTTTAAAAGTGTGCGAGGTTCTGAAATATTATGTAGTTTTTTTTTGCTCGCTGATGGCTGATGGTCGCTGATATTATTTTGCTCGCTTGCTCTTCGCGAGGAGCATGAGGGCTCGCTTCGCTCTTTTGAAAACAGTGATTTTTTTAAATTGCAATGTGAAACCTTTTTCTTACGATTCATGCAATGTTTTTACACACAACAAAATTATGTTTGACTCTAAAATTTCAGCTTTAACGAATTTTTCATGTGACTTTTTGTGTGTGATTTTTTTCCATCCATGTGTGTGTACATACCGTAAGTTTTGGAAGATGTCGACACCGCTCATGCTATTCACTCAGTCGACTATTAACATGTAGATCGATAGACCGTTTAGTGGGAACTGTTCTAACTCATGTGCACTAAAAGTATGTTGAGCGGCGTGGAAATGCTTCAAAGACTACAGAGAAAAACTTCCAAAAAATACACTTGGTTTAATATCGCCATCAGGTCAACAGATAATTTTTTCAAGATGAAAATATATCATAGAATTGCCAAAAAAATGTTGATATCTCCCCCGATGTGACTTGAGTCATTCTACCCAAAGGGAAGATAAACAGCAAAAACTGGTTGAAAAAGTTTTGAGACAAAACCAGTAAAGTTGAGAAAAAAAGAAAGGAGGCAACTCAACACAATAATGTGTTGTAAAAATTGGCCTAAAATCGATGACAACACAACCAATTTTTGAGCCCGTGCCTTCCGTCTCCATTCTATGAGGAAGAAACCAAGTTTTCTGTTTTTTAAGATGCGAGAAAACCGATATCCCTTTATAAAAAATCCTCTTGACAAATCTCTTCCTCCGGGCAAGGCACCATGTCAAAAAGCTAGGCACAAAAAAAAGTGCCTATTTATTATAAAACGGATTTTCGAATTTTGAAAAAAATTGCCGCGAGTAATATTTTTGGTTTTCCAAAGAATCGTCTTTGCATAAATTTTGTGTACATGCATACAATTTCCACGTAGTTTAACATTTTAATCCATCTTTTATTCCACAAGTAAGGTATGTAAGAGCATAGCAATCATCACATTTTCTCTCTGTACTTTTTGTGAGGTAACTCGACGCCGCTCATTACATTTACTAGGGTTGTGGTACTATCAATCTGAGTAGAGTTATTCCGGGAATGTTCTTGGGGTCATCGTACAATACAGAAACTTTCACGATTGGTGTCGAAATCCTTCGAAGGGTACCGAAAGCGAGAACGAGCCATGGCACAGTCTAGGGAGCAAAAGTGCAAACACCACAACGCGCTTTGTGCGCCACTAATTTTGTCCCCTGATGAAATGAAGGTAAAGTTTTTTGTCGAAAGTTGGAGTAAAATAAGAATTTCATTAGTCTTTTAGACTTTTGATATGCTTATACTTTTCTCTTTCGCCATGTCTCGCAACTAACCACATTCTCGGTTTTCACATACTCTCTGAAGTATTTGGACGCCACCCATTAAATTTGCTCTGCTGTTACCATCCTCTTAGAATGCAGAAGTGTATTGTCCGCCGCCTGCCACAGCTATGACACAACACACGACACTCGCGTGGCGTCGAAATACTACAAAGGCTAGAGAATTAATAAGTCGGGTTATTTGATCAGATAGCAGAGATAATATCACATTTCTTTCTGCTTCCACAGTACATATTAGAAATCAGCAATTTTTCTGAAAATCCGGGAAAACCTAATTCATGACTTCTCATGGATCTATAATAAAAAACGAACGGGAAAATTTTCCTTGGTATATTTCCCGAAAGCTTCTGGACAACTGGCCCAAAGAATTGAAGGCCTCAAATTTTGTGGATTTTCGTGTAGCATCAACCGAATGCTCATAATTGTCGTCGTTTGCATCATTTGGTAGGTTGAAGCAAAAAAGGAGGAAAGATTCAAATTCAATCGCCAATACTACCGCAATTTTTGAGCAAAGCTGGCAAATTCAAAGTTAAAGGTGAAAGTGTGAAAATACCAGTATGTAGATATTCATTTTACCAAGGATTTAAGAAAAAGGCGGTAGAATTTGAATTTCGCGTGGCGTTATCTTTAATTTGTCTTAAATCCAACAACCCCGGGAAAATTACCCCTGAAACCGCCCGTTTCACCTCTGAAATGCATGCAAAATTTTATCTTAAACTTTCCCTAAACACTCCAACGGGATGGACGTTGTCCTATCCCTAATGACTCTGATTTTTTTCCATTTATCTACTCGGACTCGAGCCCGAAATCACCGGTATTCTCTCTTCAAGATCCGAAGAGATTTAAAGATAATTTACGTTTCCCGCGATTCCAGACGCAATCGCAATTCAAGGTTTTCAGTTGGTGGAAAAATTTAGGAGCCCGCAGAAATGAAGCAAAATTCAATCGCCGAAATGTGAAAGGAGAAAGGCCGAAAAATGTGTCAAAGAGCGTTTTAGCGGATTTCGTCCGAGTTCAAAACGCAATTACTTTGGAATTTTTGTGAGTCGCGGGAACGACTCAGAAATTCAAAGAACTTTATAGAGAGCCCGAGAGATTTTTGAAAAGTTCAAATATATAGCATCAAAAAAGAAAGGATAAAAACTCTTAAAATCGGGTGCCTTAAAAGACCGGTAAACAGATTTGATAAATAATTCCCAAAATTTAACTTCCTTGTACTTTGAAATTTGAATAAAAGAGGCGGAAATTTAAGGGACCCACAGGAAATTAAAAACTAGGTGGTAGAATTTAAAAATAAAGGGGTGGGGGTGGTTAGATTTCTGGGGACAGAAGCAAATTAAAAGTACCTTAGACTGTTTCAAAGTTAGAGAGAAGATTTGTTTAGAAAACGTGCTTGAATTTCGGAAAAATACAGGCCTTAAGTGTACATGCATTTTGAAAACAGGCGGAAAAGTTTAGGCTGGTTCTCACAACATGACTGAACATTAGTCAGTGATAAAGAGGAGCAATTCAACCCCGAATGAACGTCAAATTTTTTAAAAGAGCTCCGTGGCAATTCAAACCACAGTAATAGTGCCGCGTGAATATAAACGGGGACGCGTATGGAGGGGGACATTTCTGTCCAAATTTTACGAGACTTTTTAGTTTTCACGCATTTTTTTTCCACTCAAACTTTTACCCAGACTGGATTTTTTCGCCTCTATGTATGTACCTTTTCTTTCCAAAATTCCCTCGAATATAATTTGCTGAATTTCCAAGCCCAGGGAATTGTATTTTTTTAGTATTTGCTCCATTCATGAAACGAATATTTTTACAAACTTTTTTAAAAAAATTATCCATTCTGTTCATAGTCCAAAATGTGCGGGCTTTCTGACTTCCCATTCTCATGAGATGGTTCTATCGAAATTCGCAACCGAACGAGGTTTCGTTTCTTCTGTTTTCCATGTGTAAAACAATGTTGCATTAAAAGACAGTTTGAAATCAGTTTGAAGCAGTTCAATAATTGTGCTAAGTACTAGAGACGGTAAAACACATGCGTTTACTTTCTGCTGCAGGTAAAATTTTGTTTTTTTATTTAATTTTTTTAAAAGGGTGAAGTGTGCTCATCATTTCATTGAAACTACATGCTGTAGAGTCAAAAAGAAATTGCACATTTTCACGTTTATGCTCCCAAAACTTGTCCCTTTCTCACTTTAGAGTGTATTCCTTAAACGTAGTTCAACGCCACTCGCTATATTTACTGTGTTCGGGACTAGTGAGATTGAAGAGGTTCTGTTCGTATATTCTCCCCCTGCGATGGCAACAAATGTGATGAGCGGCGTCGAACTGCTTCGTCGCCACTGAATATTAAATAACAAGATGCATCCTGTTTGTACCAATTCGTGGCTCCACGCATCTTTCATCTCATTTCCCTGCTTTTTATCCTCCAAAAGTTTGAATTGATCATACAGTTTGTATGTCAGAATTTCAGGTGAAAAAATTTGAAACATGCCTCGAAATTGAATGAAAAGCGGGACACTATAGAATTTTTTATGGCAGGCGGGTTTTTACTTTATGAGTCAAAAATATACTTCAACATATTCTTTGACAGCTTAAAATGAGAGGAAAATTAAAATATTTTAACAATTTCAAAGTTGCATAAACAATTATAGGCATGATGTATCTAAAAACTTAACTGTATTTCTATGTACATGTTGAATGTAGTACAGTATTGGTTAATTTCGCAATGAATTAACATTTTATTTATAATTTTATCACCGAGAAGAAAGCCAGTCATTTTTTAATTTGTAGCTGGTATTATTTAAAGTAAGTGTGTTAACTGTTCTTGAAGGAATAAAAAAAATTTACACAGCATTTTGTACCATTCTTTAGCTATTTTGAAACTAAAAAAATGTCAAATGTCAAAAGGAGATGCAAGTAGTTAATACGATAAGCTGAAACAAAGCCAGTTGTAATTGAACCGTCACGACGGTTCATTCTCGCTCTATATTTCGTTCAAGTATTGCACATAGTTCAACGCCACTTTGAATATTTAGTGTGTTGTGGAGGCCATATGACGTCGATTTGTCTTCTACACATATTTCACGCCGCATCATCCGAAAAAATGTCACGAGTGGCGTCAATATCTTTCAAAGAACACTGAGCCATAACGAAAGTACACGAAGTCATACATTTGGCTCTACAGCAAAGGAACTTTAGATTGAATCTTCTTAAACGTCTTTCAAGCAGTTGGCAAAAGATCGTATGCATTTATAGTGCCGGCATAAAAAAATTAGAAATTTTAAAGATGGCTGAATTATGGCAGACTTTGTGGATTCATTTTCTTTTCTTCATACAAACTGGCATCCTGTGGTAAGCAAACCTATAGGAAACATTTTTATACGTGTTTTGTACCATCGTGGTCGTGTCAAATTTCAAAGCGGGATTGATTTGGAATTTCTATGACATGTAAGCCTTGGATTTTGAACGTTTGGACGAATAAAAATTGACCTGGATTTCTTTTATATTGTAATGTGTAAATTGTGGCTTTGATTGAACTATTCAGGGAATGTTTTTACACACAAAATATTATGTTTTACTCTAAAATTTCAGCTTTTACGAATTTTTTATGTGAATTTTTGTTTGTGATTTTTTCCGTCCATGTGTACATACAGTAAGTTTTGGGGCATTTCGACGCCGCTCATGCTATTCACAATATCAACGATCCACGTACGTACCTTTGCACAAAATGGAGAGAAAATAGACCTGCAATTAAATCCAAGCGTAAAGCAGAGAGATTGAAGCTCAAATTTCTCTGCCAAAACATGAAAATTCCACAGCAAATCTTAAGTATTCAAGTTGTTAAAAAATAGCGGCAGGTTAAGCCGGATTTAAAAGAACTTTGTTGCAATTCAAACCAGTAGTACTGCCGCGTGAAATTAAACAAGAACGTGGATGGAGGGGGCATTTCTGTCCTGATTTCACGAGACTTTGTGGTTTTTACCTATTTTTTGTATTTATGAACCGAATATTTTTACAAACTTTTTCAAAAAAGTTATCCATTCTGTTCATGCTCCAAAATGTGCGGGCTTTCCGCCTTCTCATTTTTATGTGCTCTTTCTGTCGAAATTCGCGGCCGAACGAGATTTCGTTTCTTCTGTTTTCCATGGGTAAAACAATGTTGCATTAAAAGACAGTTTGAAATCAGTTTGAAGCAGTTTGAAATCCAGCTCAATAATTGTGCTAAGCGCTAGAGACTGTGGAACCTATACGCTTACTTTCTCCTGCAGGTAAAATTTTGTTTCCTTCCTGCTTGTTTTCTTTTTAGGAACAGAACCGCAGGTTCGTTCCTCTTTCGCTGGGTAAATCTATATGGGCGAGAAATGTCGTTAATCCGTTCGCAGTTTGCCCTGACCAAACCGCTGGGTCAAATTTGACCAAACTTGCTGTGCAGACGCAGCTAGGCGGCGAATACAAGCCACCAAAATTTCAGGCCCGCTGCTCCAACGAGAAACTTTTTTTACCCAACCCACCCCTACGTCTTTGTTGTAAATGTGATGCTGGTGTTGTATGTTTTGGCAATCGGCGTCGATTTGTTTGGTTGTTGAAGATTAAAATTGGCAGAAATAGTATTGCATGTGTTGAAGAAGTAGTAGTGAATGCGTACTTATCAATGACTGTGAAATAAGCTCTTACGAAGTTTAGAAGACCACGGTTCTGTTCCTACTTACATGGGTTTACCCGGATTTTAGACTTTTGGTATGCTCATACTCCGTTATAAACAGAAAAGTACTAAGAAATTGTACTTTTCTCTCTTCCCATGCCTCATAACTCACCGCGTTCTCGGTTTGTACTCTTTGAAGTATTTGAACGCCACTCATCACATTTTCTCGGCTGTTACGTAGCTACTTGTGACCAGTAATATAAGAGTCATAAAATTTCGTTAACCGAAACACTGCGCAGGTCACTCAAGTTGCGTCGAAATGCAACAAAAGTTACAGGATTGGAAAAAGTCGGGGTTTTTGGCCAGATAACTAGCAAAGACAATAGGTATCAAATTTCTTTCTGCTTCCACAGAACATATTATAAATCGCCCACTGTCAGTCAATTCACAAGAAAATAGACTTGAAATTCATCCATTGCATTGTTTTAAAAAATGCACCCGAGACTGGTTTTAAAATTTGCTGACTTTCTCCGAAAATCCAGCGATATCTGGTCTTTCTATTTGCGAACTTTTTTTAAAAAACTCCTCGCGGGATTTTCCTTCAATTTGCCCCGTTTTTTTGACAAATCTACGCGGAATCGCCTTTTGAATGCGCCCACTTTTCGTAAAAATTGTTTTTCATTAGCGCGATTTCTCCTAAAGTTCACGCAAGACTTGCCTTTGAATTCACCCGCCTTTTTTAAAAAACTCGCCCGAAAAACGCCTCTTTAGGCCTGAAATCGCCTTTACTTTGAAAATTCCCCGGGATTTAAGCTTGAAATAAACCACTTTTTCTTTAAAATTCACGCAAAACTGCCAATAAATCGTCTTTAAACCAACAATCACGCGGAATTTGACCTTGAAACCGTGTTCGGAGCCTGTAAGGTGAGTGGCTGAAGTTTCTCTTCCATCTCTGCCCCCTGCAATCGGAACAAATGTGATGAGCGGCGTCGAATTACTACGTAGCCTTTGAATATTAAATCACAGGATGCATCCTATTAGTACTAATTCATGGCTCCACGCATCTTTCATCTCATTTCCCAGCTTTTTTTCCTCCCCAAGTGTTAATTGATCTTGCAGTTTGTATGTCAGAAAATCAGGCGAAAAAATTTGAAACACGCAACAAAATTGGATGAAAACCTGGGCACTATAGAATTTTTTATGGCAGGTGGGTTTTTACTTTATGAGTCAAAAATATACTTCACCATATTCTTTGACAGCTTAAAGTGAGAGGAAAATTAAAACTTTTGAAAATCCCGCAGAATAAAGACAACCAAGTATGGCTTGAAGTTTCAACTCTTCAAAAATATTTCAAATTTGCCGATTTTCGAATTTAGATATGTTTTTTGCTCCGTAACTTCCCGCAGTCAATTTTTTTAACGAAAACACTCATTACCACTGCTCTTTCATGGATATTGACTGCTCACATGAACGAGTTACGGCAGTTTGAGTTTTTGTAAAATCACCACTCATCCTATTCTTGCTTTGTATACTTTGGGAAACTGGGACGCCACTCATGTCATTTGCTCTGATATTGCCGCTCAAGTTACGGGAGAAACGGTCTTGGGTCATCCTGAATACCAACATTCAATTTCAGGAGGCAATAATCTGCAAAATCCATGAAAATGGATACCTCACAAACCTTTGATTGACTGAATAGTAATTGATGGCACCGCTACGATGTAAATTATATTTGTTGCTCTCTGTTCCCAGCGTTTAAAAAAGTTGATAGCATTAATTTGGCGCGTTTGGCAGGATTTTTTCTATTTTGGAAACAAAAGTCAACGAATTTATTTATGCGATTTTAAGAAGCAGCAAAAATATTACTTTTTGGAATGTTTCTCCAAAATAGATACTTATGCATATGATATGCATGTGGACTAGCGATGCAGGGTGAAAAATCATACACAACTTAATGTTAAAAAAATTCAAATGATGAGCGTGTCGTTATTGGTAATTTAAAAATATTTTTTAGAGCTAAAAAAATTGAAAACCTTATCGTGAAATGAAGTTATTGAAATTCGGCCTTTCTCACGTAGGAATTTGCTGACTTTATCAATCGATTTTGCCTTTTCTTATAAAATTATTGGCCACCCTTAGAAAAAAATCTCATTAAAAAATTTCATGAAATTTTGACACGATTTTGGTCCAAAATCTTATCAACTTTGATCAAATTTTGATAAGATTTTCATGAATTGCCATGGAAATCGCACCTAAATCTCATCATCTATTGTCAATCTTATCAAATCTCATTAAAATTTCATGAGATTTGATAAGATTTTATTTAAAGGGTGGACATTTCTCGTTCATTTTTGAAAAAACAAAAGTTGCTTGCTATATTTTTTTAGCAAAAATTTCTTTTTGACTTGGAATAACGAAAAAGAATAGTCACCAATCAAGAACTGCTCATTATTGATAAATCGGACTACATTGGGAACTTTTTGGCGGTACTTGCTTGATATTACCAGCACCATTATCTATCAAACAAAAGCATGGAAGCACAAACACACTTACACACATTTACACACACGCCCACAAACACTCAAAAAATACGCATTCTTCTATTTGCCATATCGCAAATCTAAAATATTAATCACAATTTTAGCTACACAGCTTCTTAAATATGAAGATATAAAAATATGTAAGATAAATATAGTTACATAAAGACGAAATAGCTAAATGTAATGCACTCATGCCTATGTATACAAACACACACATATATACGTCTTTCAGCATAACAACTTAGTAAATTGTATTCTTGCATACAGCAAACGGAAAGAAAACAAAATTGCACACTGTATTCCAGCATATCAATATTCTTTTGATAGAAATAGTAATGTAAAAAAGATGAAACAAAACAGCATGCACGCGGATGATACATAATATCAACATAGTTCAAAATTCTATCGTATTGTGGTAATAACGAAAATATATATACCTGAAACGTATAATACACACATGCGAAGTATTAATAACACAAATTCAATCGACATGAAGGCACTAAGGAGTGACTAAAATGTTCAATTTGCCCATCAAATTTAATTTATGGTCTACAGGCATGCGATCCACAGCTACTATACACAAATATACATCTTTGCATTCAAGCATGATACGAACGATAACGGTATTATACAATGCAATGCATTGTAGCAAGCGTGCAATTTCACTTATTGTAATACGTACTCTTCAAAGTTTCATTTGGAGAAGGGTAAGTACACATGTACCATATTATTGTTTGCTACATTTTGATGGGCAAAGAAAACGAAAACTAGTTACGTCTAAACTAATAGACGACGACGTGAAAGTCTTCATACTCATTCAGATTCAAAGCCATTTCATTGATGCTCCTGTACAACTCTAAGTGGATCTACAGCATACATATATATTATTGGTCAAAAATATGCATATAAATACAAACGAAATCATCTACAAAGTACTATATATGTTACTGAAATAAATAATAATAACTATTACCATTGCAAAAGGTTTGATTAAATTAGTACTATGATATGCTTTCTATAATCAAATTTAGTGTGCTTTCTAAAAGCAAATAAAATAACATTCCTACTAATACACCAACGATGGATTCTTCTAAACCAGAGAATATAAAAATAAGATCAACTCATGCACCGTTCACAACTTTTGGTTGAAAAACGTATTTTTCATTTGCATACTTTCACTACTACTAAAAAATGTCTGCAGTGACGTGAGACTTGGTGGATAAAAAGTTACTTTGTCGTTGAGTATAGTAATAATAATAAACATACTTATATGTTGCTTAGTTTGCTTTGCTTTTTCAGACGATCTACGACCACTTCATTCCAGATTCACATGCATACTCCTTCGTACTCATTATCATTATCATCATCATTATCATCACTACAATTGATGATGATAAGCAAAAAATGTTGTCTCTTCACCTTCCCGTATCATCAATATTAAATATTATCAAAGAAATTTGGTTATTAAAATATAATACTTTTGTACCTTATTCATTCTGTATCTTATAGTAAAATTATTATCATTATAATATTACCAATATCCTGTATAAATATAATGTATACGAGAGTTTTAAGCTAAAACCGATGATGGATATATACTTCCTTTTGTATATTAACGCATATAATGTATTTCTTCTAATACTATGGCTAGCTATAAGAATATATATTATATCTTTTCCGATAAATAAAAAAAGGTTTTCACAAAAGGAAAATTGGAATAGATAGATAGAGAAAGAAAGATAAAGACACAAATGTAAGGTAAGTAAATGTGTATAACCTTCATCATGAGTAGAAGCGTGTTGAGAACAATTAGCATCATAATAAAATACTCGAAAGGAGTAGAGGCAACCATCCTCCATATTTTGTACTTGACTGAAAATAGAATCAACATGAGAATCAACTATGGCACACTTAAACTACACACCACTATAGGTATTAGGTATGTATGCGTTGATATAATAAATTTCTGTTATTCATTTTTCTGTTACAGCCTTCTACCGAAAAGTTTATGTTTGCTGCTACTATTTATGTATATATGCTTACTCGAGTCACGATCCTTGGGCATATCTGCAAAAAACAATTTTAATTAAAGTGTACCATTAACATACATGTATCATTTACATCCTACTTACAACAAAACCTAATACAGTCATATATCATAACATTACTAAGTTCATTTATTTTTCCTGTTACACTAGACTAGTGTAAACATTTTGACAGAACATCTGGATAAAACTTACATCTTTCCAAAGGCCGTGCTCCAATGGCAAAGTCGATACAGGATTTCTGTAAGATAGTATAATGTAAGTTAGATGGGTTAAAACCTAAGAAGTACAGGAAATAGGACAGCAAGAGTACAGAAAAAATGGAATAGTAATTTCGACTTTACCTGATTCTTATCCATCTCTCCATCTTGTAACTCAGCTTCGCCCTGTTCTTGAAAGGTAATAATAATCAAAGCAACGAAAATGTTCACGAAAAAGAAAGGGAAGACAATGAAGTAGACCACATAGAAAAGCGACATCTCAATTCGGTGATGCGGGAGAGGACCCCGATCTTCGTCTGTAGCAGCCATTGAGTTTTGAAGAATTCTATTTAAATAAATTACGGGCGAGTTTTACATCAATTATTCTATCATTCATGTTAAAGTACCACTTAAAACTGAAAGCAGAATTATTCATACTACGAACTGAAAAGATAAAATATAGCAAAAGAGAAGTGCACTTACTGTGGCCATCCTTCCCCTGTCTGCACAGCAAATAGAGTCAACATGGCGACAAATACGTTGTCGTAATGAAAGTCCTTAAAGAGTAGTAAGAAAATCATGAATTTAAAGAGCCTCAAGACATTACATGCAATATATATATCAATGATTCTAAAATTCCAATTTGTACAAACCTGAAACATAATTGCTTACCTGAGGGATCCATTCACGTTTAACGACGGAAGGTGGCGAGTCGTCGTCGTCATAAACGAAAAAATAACCCTGACATTCGGGTTTTGTCATTCGGCTTAAATCAGTACACTTTTGAAATCGTCCATTGAACAATTGCACAGCAATAACAGCAAATATAAACTACAAAGTATGTTTACAAAATTTTCTTATTAATTAACTGCTCACCACCGGCGGAAGAAACTGAACAAACTAACATGGAGCATGAAAATTAAAAGGTAACATCTTACATGAAACAAAATGTAGACAATTAGAATGTTAAATACATTCTTGAGCGAATTGACAACGCAGTCGAACACAGCTTTGAGCTTTGGAACACGTTTGATGGTCTATTTACAAATTTATTAAAAATTATGGTCATACAGAGTAGGTTACAGTGATCACAATAAAATTAACTACTGATACCACTATCAGTAAAAGATTTATCTGATTATTTACCTTGAGAGGTCGCAACACACGAAGCACACGAAGGGATTTAATAGTATTCAACTTATTAGTTAATTCATTACTTAACACAGCACCACCTTCTTGACCACCGCCCCTAAAAAAACGTTGCATCGTATTAGTAATCTTTGGAACGTGTATGCAACTCGTAAAAAGTAATATTATTACATACATTAATTCACAGAGACAAACAGTGAAGGTCAAAATATTTTCATTCATGAGTACCTTTCCCAGAATACATTAATTTTATAGAATAAGGCAAATATAAAATTCAAAGAATATTTTCTTTCAAGAAAGTAGAAATAGAAGTTAAGTTATACATTAAAAAATAGTTCTTCCATCCTAAATATCTATATTAGTGTAAAAATGTTTAGCTCGTAAAAAGTTACCTAAAGGACTTCAGAATTCAGATTTGTAAAAAAAAAAAAACAACTAGAAAAGCGGGTATTTAACATGAATAATAATTTTCTTTTGTTAGTTGTAATGATTTATTTACTAAAAATATGCTAGTGTGTAACTAGTTACACTACAAAACTACAACCTCCAGCTACAAAACAGCTAATTCTTTTTCATAAGTTGAGAATAGATATTACGCTGATCTTTGTGAAAAAATGAATACTCATTTTATTCCTTTTTTGATTTTCTGAAAACTATGTATAGTTTAAACAAGCAAGCAGGAATTTTATTAAAAACTAATAGACAACTACGAATATCAATCATGTATAAGAAAGACTTGAGCGGCTCATGTTTGTTGTGGTGTTGTTGTTTTGGTTTGCCATTGAAAGAAAAGCAAACGCATAAGGCATAAACACCGCCAGAGAGTCTTATCCATAGATGATGATATCAACTAGTCACTACGTTTCCTTTATATTTAACAACTCACTGAGTAAAAATGAATGCAATCAGCGCACATATCACCACGATTGCATCCAGGATGTTCCACAAATCTCGGCAGTACGATCCAGGATGAAATACTACTCCTAAGTCTACTACCTACAACCAACCAATAAAGAAACAGCCATAATTTTTTTAGTTTCTTGCAAAAGTTTACGTGGTACGGTCAATCGTCACTCGTTCAGTTACATATGCACACACATCCATACATTCAATTAATACAAACCAGCAGCTGCTTTAGAGTGCTGTTTTAGTAAATACACTTAGAATTTACATTTTTCATCTCATCTCATTACACATTAAGAATACAATATACTAAAGTTTGCACAATAGGTTTATCATTACGCGTTATCCACCAAGTTAGCAAAATTTGCGTTTGAGAAACTATTGATCTATTTTAATAACAATGACAATGATATTTCTTTCAACAACCAATAAAATTGTACTGGTAACTTGTTAATAATATATAGTGATACACACAATTGAAGCATGGAAGAACACTAGCCTCATATACATAATATAATGACTAAATAAGTATGTAAATACTAATAATGTCAATGCAAAATTGTAATAACATAATAATAATTTACTACTATAATTTATGTAACTGAAAAATTAAAAATGCATTCTAATTTTTTACAATCAATCTCATAAAAAGTACCTACAAAGATGATTGCTGTATACGAAAAAAAATTCCCATTATTACTTAATTTCAAAGTTAAATTTTAGTAAAAATGTTACTCTGGCCTGGGAAATAAGCCATGTACGCACTTAATCGCTTTATACAGCTTCTACAAGTTTGTATAAACAATTCTACTTAAAAATGTAGTAAAAATAATGCTAAAATGATGTAAATTTACAAGAACCTTATTGATTTAACGCTAATTATTAATTAACCAGGTCATAAGTCTATGAAAAACTATATTACATAAGTTTGTTAACTAATTTTCAAGTCAATCCAATTCTCTTTAAAGAATAGCCAACCCAAAATGCTACAAGTATTTTCTATTCAAAATAAACAAACAAAATAATTCTTATTTTATCAATCCACCGTAAATGGAGTACAAGTACTTACGTCATATTAAGTAATAATTATTATAACAATACGGTAGGCCGTTTGGTTTGGAGCGTTTTTAGCAATTTCATTTCAAACAATAGTTTAGGTAATGCATTCTAAATTTACTTTCACAATTATTAGTACAATGTTATTTTAATTACCACACCTCGCCACGGTAGCGGATACAAAAGCCTTTTAAATGAAAAATACCACTTTTTATATAACTTTCAATCTGACCTTTACAGGTATTAGCAATACCTTATTACTGTTGAATATAAATAAACATTTTACGTAACTAGTCACTAGTTTTTTATACAATAATACAATATACACACATATATTTTTGCTCATTGGTTTTCTACATCGTCTGAAGGTTTTTTTTTCTGAATGTACTAAAAACTATTGAATTTATATGTATACATATTGAAATAAAAGTATCTAATGTATTTAAATACATACATTATAATATTGTAATAAATATAAATATATTCCACCATGTAATTGTTAAGCCTAATGAAAGATTACTCCTAAAGATAAAATGAAATTCTAGTTTTACTAAAAATGTACACTATAGTGAAAGAGAACGAAGTACTAACTAAATTTTTAAATAGGACACGAGAAGTTACGAATGCTAAAACTTCAAGTAAATTTAGAATTCCAACACAAAATATTTTTACATAAGAAAATGAAAAAATGCAGTTCAATCAATAAAAAAAACTTTCTGTATAAATATAATACGCGAAATACGAGAGGAAGAAATGAATTTATACAATATTTTTATAAACTTTTGTAACTACGCTGCTTGTTTAGCTACAAATCCCTTCATCCAGAGAAGAAAAATTACCTATGCAAAGCCTCATATTTGCAAAAAAACTAACTAGCTAACAACTGAATGTGAAACAGATGAAATGTTTACGTCATTTCGAAGGTGAATGATGACACTGCACATACGACAACGACGCTGTGGAGAAAAGAAACAAAGACCAAAAAAACATATATGTATACAAAGAGTACGAAATCATAACTATGACTAGTCTAATTGCAGACTTGCAGAGTTTTGACACGAAAGAGTCATTTTAAATAAAATAAGTAAGCCACAATTTTGGTTTTAAAAATGTTATCTTTACAATCTTAATAATTGCTCTGACGTTAAAAACTTTTAAAACGAAGCTACATCATACATATCATCATTAAATATACCCTGTGTCAAGACTTTGTAAGTATACACTGTACCCTCATATTTTCACCAACTACAAATCATCTGCTGTAGAAAGGCGTTTTGTTTACCTATCCATAAAGTTCCAAAAGTCCCGAAGATAGGATCCAGGATGTAATATGACGCCCAAGTCCACCACCTTAGTTTTTAAAGTCCTTATTCATACTAGTGCTTTGTAATTTTCTTTAAAACAACATCTCATACAATGACATCTACTACCATAACATTGTATTCTTTGAAAATTCTACAGTAATGTACTAACATACTCTTTTCTTAAAACACTTAATTCATTAATACTAAATTTTATCTTTCATAATAAAACGTTACAATGTAGTTGACGCTTGAATATTTCATTTCATTTTAATACTTAACTATACAATATAAGTGAAGCTATCATAACAATAGTAGTAATAATCAATATATTACCAACTGAGTTCTTTATACTTTGACAGCATACATATACAACGCCGGTTTTAAATTCACATTTACAAATGTACCATACAGATATATTTATTGTTATATATAGGGAAACTACTGCTAGTACATGTACAACAAAGAAGAAAGAATTGAGAGAAAACAATTCTTACCTTAAGGACCATTTCTATTGTGAATACACCTGTGAAAGCGTAATCCAGGTAGTTGAGATATTCATTCCATTGTGAATGCTCGACGACGGGGTCTTCAGCGGCAAGTGCTATACTACTTAGACTAATAACCAACATGATGAATAGATCAAAATATCTTAGATTTACTACCCAATGGGCTCCCCTACGAATACTGAAACACATAAAAAAAAAAAACAAACAAAATATATAAGTCAAATATCGTGAATTTGGAACAATATGCTTGTTGAAATTCAGTGAGAGTGTGCCAAAGTTGTATATTATATAATTCGATTCTTACATAACATATTATGCAGTTGCAAGCTGCAAGCTACACATATGGATATTATTATGCTGACTAAATACCTACTACCAGTAATAGTTACAAAGAAGAAATCTAACTTACAAATTAGTTGGGGAAAAGATGAACATGGAAGAATAGGGAAGCATAGGCTTAGGCCCAGTTTGTTCGTCGTCATCTAAATCTGCATCCCGTTTGTTCCCTTTTCCGTCGGCCTCAGGGTCGAGAATACCGAGTTCTTTTTGTAATTCTAATTGTTGTTTCTACACACATAAAAAATACCACATTTTTTAAATTGAATGGAAAATGAAAAATGAAATCATATAACATATAATACATAAAAGTAAGTACTTGGAAATACAATCAAAAGATGTATATAAAGCAACTGAAAAACATCTTTCTAAAAGGTTACCTCTCGGTCTTCTTCTTGTTGTTCTTCTTCAGCGGCAGTGAGTTCTTGTGCGTTGGCTAAGTTATCGACGGCAATAGCCAAGAATACATTAAGTAAAGTATAGTTACCAAAAAGTACTAAAATTATGAAATATAAACTGTATATCATTCCAGCGCTTCCATTCTGAGACTGTGACTGAATCCCTTGGTACATAACCTCGTTCCAATCCTCACCAGTTAGGATCTATTTGTAAAAAAAATTTGCGAGTATAATACAAATTTATTTAATTTTTTTATTGAAATTAAATATAGTATAGTGACAATTTTTTATTAAATAGCATACACTTTTTCTTTGTTTTATCATTTTGTTTACTTACTTGGAAGACAGTAAGAAGTGCAATTGGCTGCAAGCAAAATTAATAAGTTATTTAAAAAAATTACATTCGATTCAATGGTAACTTTTTTTCCAAAATGTGAAGTTATAACATGGCAACTTACGAAAGAGTCAAAATTGTTAAGTGGCGTTCCTTCGGGCAAATTGAAGGCTCCACCAAACAGCTGCATTCCCAGTAGAGCGAATATGAGAATGAATAAGAACAGGAGGAATAGGAGAGAAATGATGGATCTCATTGAGCTAAGTAACGAGATGACGAGATTTCTAAGGGATGACCAGTATTTAGTCACTTTAAAAATACGTAAAAGACGAAGAGCTCGAAGAACGGACAAACCAAATGACGAATCTGGTAACAATAGAAAACATTTTGAAATCCAAATAAATTGTATTGGTGCCATTATCTCAAGGCTTTTTGGTATTTTATGATGTATTTAATATTATATAATATAATATATGCAGTAATGAAATTACGTAAGTAACTCACCTGGTTTGAAGTGAGACCATACCACTTCAAATATGGACCCTGAAATTCGAATAGACAAAAATCATGACAATCACGGTTGTAATCATTTGATTAAAGTTATTTCAAAATTTCACGCACAACATTTAAATAGTGTGTATTGTTTGTTGTTCCATACATATGCAGTTCAGATATTTAGAAAAAAATGCATGCTTAAAGAGAACAGAATATCAAAAATAGAAAACAGTAACAAGAAAATGCTCTACCTGAAATGACAGCACAGTCAAAGCGGTTGAATGACGATTCGAAATAGATTCGTGGCCCCAGGGCGTAGACTTTTATCAACATTTCGAATATGAACACACCCAAAAATCCTAATTCCGCAAAATCTACAGTTTGGAAAATACATATATAATATACACGCATCGAATTATTTCTTTTCCAACACGTTATAAGAAATACCTAATTTTGTAACAACTCTTGCATTATACACATGAAATAATATGATGATAGGTAATGAATTAAGTATGTATTTACAATTAAATTGGCTAAGCCAAGGTGGCTGGTTATAATGTTCGGCAGCTACGCAGGCAGTGTTTAAGAAAACAAGGATGATGACACACCTTTAAAATGGATAGAAAGGAACAATTTTAGTTCTATAATTAACTTGTAAGTAATGTAATGCTCATTAAGTAAGTAACGATTTTATTTTTACACGTTCATAAGAAGAGCATGGAAGATTAAAAAGGACAAATATTATATTATTATCATACCAGTAGAACCATTGTTGCTTTACTGTGTGTCGAATCCAGTAGCGAAAACTTTTTTCTGCTCTCCAAAAACGTCGGCATGCTCCTTGATTCCGTACTATTAATTTTATAGAAACAAAACACGCTGTCAATGTTACAGTTAATAACAAAATCAAGTTTCATATATAGACATGTAGACTAGACGGACTACATGGATAGTTAAAGATTGAAATATAGATTGAAAAAACTATAGAAATCATCAGTCATACTAACCTTTATTAAGGTAGGCTGCACGTGGAAAGGTACCTAAAACATCAAGTAAGCGCTAAAACTCACAAAAGTAAATTCTTAACTACCTACAGCAAGACGCCTAGCTACGTCTACAACTACTTTTGGCTGTTCTCATCAAGTTTCAGCTTATTATGGCAATTATTAGAAATACATAATATTTGTATTTTAATGTATTATTACTTTCTCATTTTACAAAGTTACGCAAGACCTCTGCTCACTAAATATTACAAACTATGAACTAATGAACTAACGAACTAAAGCTACTTTCAACTTTTCAATAATAAGTATTTACAATTTAGTAAGAATTCAGTATAATACAACAATAATACGGACTTTTTCTATACACGCCTTTCAAATATTACAACCGTAATTGTGTTGGGACAGATCTTTCAAATGACGATGGATGGTTAAACCACCATTATAAAATGATTTAATGATGGATTACAAAATTACAAGATGAGAAAATCGAAAAACCAGAAAATGATGTCATATTTGAAAACAGAATTAATTTGCAAGGATTTCAATACTCTCTCGTGTGACTTAAAGTGGATTTTTGCAACATCTTCAGTTCAGTTTGTAATTTTTGTAATCCATCAAAAAATCTTTTACTGCCTTCAATTGTTTGTTTTTTCACCAGACAAATAGTATTTGTCTGGTGTTTTTTCATCAATAACAACTTTTTAATTCTACACAGCAGAATTTCAAACGTGTAACGCCACATAAACAACAATAAATACCTAATAGTTGGTCTCCAAAATAATCAGACAAAAAAGCAAAATGAGGCAAGCATCAAACAAAAAATTAATTTTCCTGACAAAAAAAAGTCCCATGACCTCTCATTTTTCTAATTTTACTTCATCAATATCGTTTATTTGAATACATATCCTCATTTCTAGCAGTAGTAGTATATACTAAATACATAGGCAATAGGCAGTAAAACACAAGTGAAAAAATCAAGGCATCACAAAAGTAAAATAGCCATAAAATATTTACTACACACATATTCTGTATTCGGTATATATATATTACTACTAAACCAGTTAGAAAAAATCAGTAGCGAGAGTGGAAAGTCATTTTTTTGTGTCTCATCCGCATGTCTATACATATATATGATAATGATAATATTTAAATACAGGGGAGAGGATATAATAATTTAGTGATAGAGACAGTACGATAAAAATGGGAAATTTTTCACATGTACACATACATATATGCACCAAGGAAAATGTTTTTATACCACATTTCAACTACACAGCTACACATAGCGAGAGAGTGAGCAAGAGAAAGTTCAAAGGACCGGATAAATTAGGAAAGTTCTATATGGTAAAAAAATCGATAACATCGGACAGAGAGAAAGAGGGAGAGAAAGTCAAACCAATAAAAATTACTACCGCTTGCACATTTTTCCCTTTCCTTTTTTTCATACTACATATACACACTATTTCTCTCTCTTGAAAAATGTGCATTTCCTTTTTTGTCGTAAAAAAATATCTCTTGTCTGATACATCTTACTAATCGCTATAATTATTACGATCAATAGTGTTACGCAGTCTTGATCTATGTAAAATTGCAAATTAAACTCGATCTTAGAAATGATAAATCCCCTGTGATATGATCTATAGAATCTATCCCTATACTATGTAACTATGTAGAAAAAATGAAACAAATTGTAAAAAGTACCATAAAACATAACACGAAAAATATTCTATTATACACAATAGAAAATTTAAAACCGTTTCTCTACATGCTCTGTATTTTTTTTATGCGGTGCCATATTATTATACACTCCCGTGAAAATATTGTATGGAAATTGGAAATATTTTTATAAGCCATGTTTTAAGTTTATGAGTTGGACTTGATTTCATCTCTAACTGGATAAAACTACATGTAAAATATACACGCGACCTCTATATATACATAATTAAGTAGACCAAAAACTATTGTTTCAAATAGTACGGACATATTATTATCATTACCTAACACGATTCTATAGTATATTATATTATTTCTACACAGCTCAACCACTTAGTACTGGACAAGACGGGTCAAAAAGCTCAACGAACATTACTTTAATGTCTAATATAATGCTTCTATAATATGTAGTCTATATATATATGTATATCTCAGACGGCTCACTCACATCATGATATCACAAGTGCATAAGTATGTATAATATTATTATACAGAAGGCATTCAGTTTGTGAGAGTGTCCTACGTCCTACATCATACATAGATATTTTATATATTTACATAAGAAAATTTTAGTGATACTAATACACAAAGTACAAAGACAAAATAGATACCTACAGACTTTTATATTATTATTTTATAGATTACACTCGTATGCACGGTGTATTTTTCAAGAAAGAAGTATAGAAAGTCTAATTAGATAAGTAGGTAGATATCATACTATCAACTAAAAAAATATTAAATACTAATATATTATTATACAAGAAAAATACGTGGTGCAGCTTTGTGCATATCTGCTTGCTTTCCTAGTGTATATTTTATAGATACGAGTATAAGTGACTATGCAAATATAATATGGATAGCTTGATAGATAGATATAGACAACCAAATCAACTTTCTACACACAACTGATACGAACTAAAGAAAGAGATAGATAGATAGATAGATAGATAGAGAGAGAGAGAGAGGTTCGTTAAAGGTAAGAGAGAAAGTCCGTATATCTGTGCCTGAGGAACAAGGAATGCGGAATGCGAATGCCTTCAGCTCCAATCACCTTTGGAGGATTTCTTCAGTGGTAGAACTAAAGTTAATAATCCAGATCATGCACACTTAATAGGAGGTTTCATTAAATGGAAGTCTGATTAATTTTTTTTAAATGTTATTTTTTTGTACTTATTTCTTAAGAACGTGAAATTATATGAAACAACAAAAAAATATAATAATAATATGTAAGGAAATCATAAACTGAACGGTAGAGTTATTTGCACAGACCCAAAAGCCAATGTGTAAACTATCAGGACCTTGATTTCATAAAAATTCAATCAAAGGGGGAAGGGGGGGGGGGGTTGAAACAGACCATAACAATAATAAAAACCGCCACAATATTAATTTAGTGAATAAAATACCAGTTGGGTATAAAAAACAATAATAAATGAGTGAAGGGACAAGGCTACACATATCACAATTGCCAGTAAATATATAATACATATATATATATATATATAGATTGACAACGAGGGAAAAATGGGGGATACTCTACAGTTTTTTTGTTCGTCACATTGTCAGAACCTTGAAGACAGTTGTTTCTAGTTATTACGGTGATTTGTCCTTCACTTTTCCTTCCGTTCTCTAATACATATCATTATCGTAGTAAACGTTTACCTAATATTCCTTTTCATCCAAGTCACTCCGTACATATAAAAGTATATTATAATATTCTCAGTCCGGTATATACATACATATAGTGAAATCACAGTTGTATCCCTAAGCTGTATATTATGTATAAAAAAGGCTATCAAGTTTACCCAGGCTTATAGGGTCCGAATCTTTGTCCATATATATATATAAATTAGTTTTCCCTACAGATTAAATCTCTAAATCTCCTTTTTGTTCGTGGAGAGAAACTACTTGAAAAAGTGCACAATAAGTATAATAATAACAATGTAAGAACAGCAACAATGTAATAAAAGTGACCAAAAGTGACAGCGCACCATCGTCGACGTCTTCCGCTTCATCCTCCTCTTCGGTATCCGTGCTACGACTCTTTCCTAGCGCTTTGAGTTTTTTCCGCTTTGCTGTGTACACATTTAAAAGTTGTAATAATAAAGTTTATGCATAAATTGAACGTATAATTAAATGTAAAATATAATACATACAATGTATACTAATGTGAGAGTATACATACAAAACATTATGCAAAATAATTATCTTGTAAGTTTTGTATTGGTATGCTTTCTGTACATTATGCTTTGTGAACCAACCTGCTGCTCGCCTGCGAGCTTCCATGATCCGCATTTTTTCTTCTTCCGAGGTACGCTCTTCGGCCAGTATGACCTCCTCCGCTTTACAGATCCACTCGACGTAGCCATTTAATTCACGTTCTAACTGTTGCTGGCGCCTTAGTTTTAGGAAAGCTTGGCGGTTCTCTACTCGCTCTCTTTCTTTGGCAAATTCACTGTTTACACAGAGATGAAGAAAAAATAAAGGAAATTCTATTTAGCATCGTAAATGTATAAAACCATCACATTATTATGCATGCATGCATGGACCAAAAGCCCTACAGTCCTTTATTCTCCATATATGCATACATTACATAATATGTACCTACATGATTTATTTTGGTTTTTTTCACTTTGTACAAAAATATTATGATGAAAACTCGAATATGGAAGCAAAAGATCTTTTCACAATACTTTTATATAGCAATTTTCATAAAAATATAATGACACAATAGAATGCATGCAGTCATTTTTACCCGGAAAGAACACCGAGAACGAGGTTGAGCATGAAGAAAGATCCGAGCACAATGAGAGGCACAAAGTAAATCCAATTATACGCACTCCCGAGAGCATCATTGGTCTAAATTTTCAACAAGAAAGAAGGCAACAATAATTTAAATGTTATGTTTCTCATATATTATGACATCACATAGTAGGTATGTGTGATCCTACGATTCACAGCTTTTGTGTATGCAACCATAATCAGTGAAAAATAACATGCAGATTTTTCTAAAATGCACAGATAGCTGTAAAAACAAGGTAATTTCACACGAAACTTAATGTTAATTGCATTTAGAATAAGAAGAACTTACCCAATAGAGAATTGCTGTCCATCCCTCCATAGTGATGCACTGGAAGACGGTGAGCATGGCAAGCCCAATGTTATCAAATGAAGTAATTCCGAAGTTCGGACCTACCCATTTGTCCTGACACATTGAATTATTGGGGTTGCAATAATAGGAGCCCGGTGGAGCTAAAAGTATTTATGGAAAAGAAAGAATAAAAATTATTTCTTGCACTCATTAAAAAACAGTTGCTACCTTTTTGAAATACTTGTCTCTTTTTCATTATAAAAAACACAATGCATGAAAAATGAAAAATATTACTAATAAATATGAAATTTTACCTCCTTCTGCTCCATCTTTGCTGTAATTGAGAAGAACAAAAGTATATGAAAATTAGTAGACGCTCTTTTTTCTTTGGCAATTGCATACAAAAAATTTAATATTTTATGCGTATAATATTATACGATAAAGTAACATTTTTATCAACTTACTTGCAAGGAGTAGGGAATTCACCTTCTTTTACTATCTCATCTGTAGAACAATAAGGGAAACAAATTGATATCAAAACTTCATACACGTATATGCATACACATAGTTTCTCCACAGTTTACAGTATCATCACAATAACGTTTAGTAAATTCATTGCATGTATTTTTATTTCTTATCCCGGTGAGAGATAGAAAAAGCATCTTCCTATCTTTCCCTTTCTCTCTTTCTCTCTCTCTCTCTCTCTCTCTCTCTTGTCTCCATTTCCCTTTTTATTCTTTCGTTTCCCTTTTCACCCTTTTCCTTCATGCCTATATACATACATGCTGACGTCATAGTCCGTTTCATGTATACGTACA
Source organism: Sminthurinus bimaculatus (assembly GCA_034698285.1). Lineage (NCBI taxonomy): Eukaryota > Metazoa > Arthropoda > Collembola > Symphypleona > Katiannidae > Sminthurinus > Sminthurinus bimaculatus. Next base: position 25,684 of record JAQIVE010000456.1, read on the forward strand.
TAGAAATTGGGGAAAGCTAATGATCTCTTTTTATACGCCGAGAACATGTAGCCGGAACATGTTCCATGTAATAAAACATCAAAAAAGAGGAAAGAGACCAACTTTTGTTAATAATGATAATCATGTATAGTATACATACACATGTAAGTATACACTATACACATACACATACATATAGATACACAAGGAGACTTGATTCAACACAAAAGCCGGTGACTAGTCTATGTAATAATACGGTCTTCGATAGAGTAAATCCAGGGAGAGGGTGCACGTGAATAGTTATTACTATGTATTATTATTGCTATATATACTAGCATGACTACTATAATATGTATGTGTTATACGCGAAAGACGTTACACATTAAAAGTTTGAAAAGGGTGAAAGACGGAGAGAATCAGAAGAAAAAAATGAGAGAGAGATCCAATGAGAAGATTTCATTCATCTCATGTTTGTTCAGCACAATGGTAATGTACATACAAAATCATAGTTAACGTACGAACGTAAGTACGTTGAGTAGCTTTATATGTATTATATGTAACACATAGTTCGTATGTGATTGTAAACTCACCTAAATTTTCCAATGAATAACAGGTCCGATGCAAAACGCCGCAATAAAACTCTAATCCAATAATGGCGAATATGACAATGGCGAAGAGAACCAACAAACCAATCTGAAGAAGTGGAGCCATCGCCTTGATGATTGATTTCAACACGACCTGTAAACCTATTTTTGGGTGGTAGTGATTGTCGTCGAGGTATCATTTTAATTTAAAAGGGGATAAAAAAAATACAACAACATCATCATTCAAACATGTCCTCTTTCTATCCTGTTTGTCATGATATGGACTATGGACTATACATATTATACATATTATGTACATCATGCATGAAGAATTGGATTACATTGTGTCACACAAAAAAATCATACTGTTGTGTATACTGTACTGGGGTACAGTACACGCGTGTAGGGATAAATTACATGTTACAAATAAATGATAGACAACCTAATTACGAGGGTGTAGTAAATAAAGGAAAGAAAAAACGCATCCCAATTCTATACAAACTGAAACTTAAGAAAACTTTGGGAAAAAAATGCATGAATGACGACAAACTTGAAATTTTAGACTTGTCAATCATTACACAAAAAAGGTAATATAATAAAGTAATACACTACGGACAATCATAATGATCGAATTTATGTGTATCAAGTTTTTTGTCGAAAGTAAAATTCGATAAAAAACTGTTTTACATACGGTCTGTTTTTAATCAAATTTCATGAAAAACAGAGAGTTTACATCATTATAGTTACACATTACTTACATCATTATCATCATAAACAAAGGAAAGGAAGAGCGGCGCAATAAAAAATCATCTACAAACGAAATGAATCAAAATAAACAACTGAAAACATGCATGCAAATTATCTAACGGGTTGAATATGATCCATACCGTTCAAAAATTGTGATTATCTGTTGAAGGTCAAAATACAGAACCATCAATTGAGCAGGTTTATTTTTCACTTCCTTTCCTTGAACTACGTACGTAGGATGAAGGATGAGTGAAAGTCATCCTTATAAATTATTACACAGACCTTGCCCATAATTGTGTAATATTGTGTAGCCAATTTGTTTATCAGGATTTTGATACATTACGCTTATTACATACTCACATAAAATGTTGTCAATGAAAAACGACGACAATAAAGATTCAGTCTCGTTTTACACTTTTTGCACGGTACGGATCATGTGTTGTATATATGACAATATAGGTAATAAGTATAAAACGTAAAAAAGATTCATTTAACAAGGAAGAAGGAAGAAGATTTGTTTACACACATCATTTGATTTGATTATTTATAATTAAATTAACGTCATGCAACCCTCGTTTTGATATCATGCTGTAAAAAGTAATTCAATAAGTATAAAAGTAATAAGTCAAAGGTCAATATTCATAGATGATAGGTGACATCCAGAAAAAGGATATTCTTTGTTTAAAAGAGGTTCAAATGGGCAGGAAACGAACAGTTATAGTAATCTACGAAACATATTGTTCTACAAAGTAAAAAACAAAAAACTAATAATTCGGGAATTAGTTCGAGGTCAATACAAAGGAAAAACTACGGGTTATATTGACTAAGGTCTACGAAACGAATTTTAAGGATTATCATGACTATTATTAGACTATTATTATTTTAGAAACTATAAATACTAAGAACTATTCTAGGAGCTAAATAAGTTATAATGTACTCGGAATTCCGGATACGAGTTTTAAGGGTCGCAGCACTCGGATGGCTCGAAGGGTTCGTAGATCCACCCCCACATCGTCCCCAGGAACCAGGAGGGTGATGAACCTGATGAGGAAAGTTTGTCATATGGATAACCACAAATTTCTATAACTAAATGTATCATTTATAACTATAAATTACTTAACTATAGGTATTTCAACTATAATAGTATCATATATTGCTAAAAACTATCCTTCTAACTTCTAAAAGTACATAACTATCTTCTAGAACTGTATAGTATTATTATATCTCTTGAAACGCTAACATCTATGTTAAATCGGATTATTACGCTCTTTAACTAATCTCAATTACTTTAATTTTTAGACTAAGAACTATTTTGCTTGTATGCTACGACATCTTTTCTACAAGTAGTATTTTGTGTATTCAAGCAACTAGTTTTTATACTCTATGCATGCAAAAAGTAAAACAGTTTAGACATTAAGTATTAATAATAATTAGCAATATTCATTGTTTTCAATACGTTATTCACGTTATCAAGTCGAGCAGGAAATACCATTGCGTTGGTGAAGTGATCACACTGTCAAGAATCGAATTACAAAATACAATTGCTGAAAAATGATTTAAAAGTAACTTATTGGAGTACTGCTTGTAATATAATATGTGTACACGTCACACGTGTATGCATATCATAATATCGCAAATTAGCGATAAAACACACCACACATACAATATGTAAGTCTTACACATGTTGTCATCAGATGTCATGTGCACAAAAGCTGCCCATATTCAATATTCAGAAATTTAAACCGTATGTTCATCGTCGTTCGGGGGCCTTATTTTCCCAAACTTGAAATGTAAGTCGACGGCTCTTGAAGTATTACAATGTACAATGTACAGCCTACGAAGAGCTTCATCATCATAATCATCATCATCATGATTTAATGCTGCACACATTAGACATGTATAATATACATATTACCGTAAAATCTGAAATAGTGGTGCATGTTGGAATAGTACGACATGCCATAGATTTTACCATTTGATTGTATTGCATGTATATACTTTCTATGGCTAAAATTTCGAACAGTGTGGCTGCAGCACTATTTCAGATTTTACGGTATATGCATACAGGTTCCAGATTATTCAATGGGGAACTAGAGTTTTACTAAAGAGTACAAAGAGCTCGGCATTACATTACATCGTCTTACACATTATAAGATATATTGGCGGGGAGTACGTAAAGTACTTTTTACTCACTTCCTTCCATCTTCCATCCATATTGCATGTAATATGCATAGTACGGTACGGATAGTCTAGGGACAGAGCATCTAGAGAAAATACGGGCACATTTAAACTACTTACATATATGAGGAAGCAGAGAAGGGAAAGTCAAGAAGGGACAGCGTACAAGTGAGTGAGCCGTTGGTCCATTCAAACTACATCAGCTTTCCTTCTTCACTCAATTGACTTGCCTCTCCTCTTTTACTGTGTTACTATGTTACTACGTATGTAGATACATGTATAACATCACACACATTACTAATATAAAGAACAGAACGAAGAGGAAGAAGAGAACTATGTAGAGACAAGTCAGAGTCAGAAAGGTCATCGCAACATCATTATGTCTATCTCCATCTAACTGCTCCTACTCTGCCTGAGTGTGGAGCGGAGAATTTACTGTACTATCACTATCCGTCAGTACAGGAGGAAAATAGAGGAAACAGACGTGAAATGCTCTTGACTCTTCACGAGCATTTTGTGCCATGTAACGTAATATCAGAGAATTTAACTGGGCTCTCGTCTTTGTACATAAGTATATCCATACCTACTTTGTACTTTATACACAAGAAGGAGGATTTTCTCAATTTGCTCACTTTGCTCTCTCATACACCTCTCATCCTCTTTTATTTCTCTGATACTTACTCCCATCCTTTATGTATATATAAGCCACGCAGTACATCACAGATAGTTACAAAGTTTGTATTTATTTGTACACATTGTACAATGCATGTATGTACAATGTACATTATACATTATACACATACAATATACAATACACAACCTCAGTAGACTCATACAAGTTATAATAGAACGCCAGCGCCGTATCCAATTTTACTCAAAAACTGAAACGCCAGTGTTTTCTCGGTCCAATTACCCCTACAATATAAAATTCTCCACGTTTTGCTACCTCTTGTTCCCCATTTCTATACAGCGCAGTACTTAAAACTAAATCCGCGACTCAGTAAAAACTCTGGTTTATATGGAATAACTTGCCGCTCACTTTCCCTCCATGATTTACGATCTCAACAACGAGGATCAACTTGATCTACTGGTAACTGTAACTAAACTACTAGACTATCCATCCATACGGCAGTTTAACACAACCACAACTTCCATCACATAGGCCAGTAGTTAGTTAGAGTGTTCTGTGCTCAGGTTATACTTATGTACTTGGGTCTGAATAGACAAGGAGTTAAATATTTTACTACAATAGTAACTTTGCCGATAAGTACAGCTTCAAATCCAGCTGTATACGGTGACTGTATACCACATAATATGATATGATATATAAGGAAGCCTTGTAGGTATGACAAGTAATTAAATCTGCCATAGTACATACATACATACATATAATATCCAAGTGTGTACAAGGAAGATTCACACAAGTTCATATCCGAAATCCGAGCAGTTAGTTTTCCTTCCCTCTATGTATCACTTGTGTGTGTCTGCGCTACTATTGTCTACCTGTCCAAAAACAAAGAGAAAACAATGTTGACCTTCCGCCACACCATGCCATACCATAATACAATACCATAAATATATACTGCTGGAAGTCACGTAGTTATTATTACATATGAAGCAGAAGAAGGTGGAGAACTCATTTTATATTTATGGGCAAGTCAACCTCTCCAGCGTGGTTGGTGCTCTAAATTCTAAACAAAAGCAAAAGTTTGGACATGTTGTAAAAAAGTAAAATGATGACCTGGCGGTTGTCTGTTCTCTTTTCAAATATGTGTAAATTCAACATTCTGCTCTTGTAAATGCTTATGTTTCTGGATAACACAGCTTGGCACCTTAGACAGCCAGATAGTAAAGCGGCACAGGCTTCAGTGATAAAACTTGATAAATTATATCATAGTTACACGACAATAAACGATTGGTGTATTAAACGCTTGCACCGAATGTTGTACAATGTGCTACAGCTGTATAGAGGATGAAAAATAACCAAGTATAACCTGCATAATCACAGTATTACACCTTTATTGTAAAAATATATCGGGCGTAAAATTTTCAGTTTTCAATATCATTCAAGTGGTTGACATTCGCTTTTTCCCTCTTCAATTAGATACACCATGTGTGTAAACTGTACACTATATTATGTGCATATGTATGTGCACAGTCTGTTTTTGCCAGCACTTTGCTGCAAGCATATTAGCATGATAAAGCTCTGTTCATAAATGAGGCCCACATATTGCACACACAACAGTTGAGACATTTTGTCTCACATCATATCATATCATACCGCATGGAACATCAAATATATAGGTACTAACTATTCACTATACTAACTATGTACATTATACGTACATACTAACAAAGCCGAACCGCAGGCCAGAAAGTCAGCCAACAACCACTTTCACAATCTTGCACACCAGTCAGTCAGCCGGTCAGTCAACCGGCAAAAGAAAAGAGAGAATGGTGTAACCATGAAAGTGTTGAAAGTGGGAATTTGAGCGTTTGGCCGTGCATGGAAAGATTTTTATTAGCATTATCATTTGGAGCCAGCCCAGCTCTTGGTTCGGCATAATCTTTTACTTTTACTTTGGTTTTGGCTTTGACTTTGACTTTAGTCTGCCTTGGCCTTACAGACTTGAAACAAATATCCATAACTGCGCTCGGAATCTGGAATAAAAACCTATGGGACTGCATATGTATACAGTATGCACATGACACACAGTATGGAGGACCAAGTGCAGATAAATAGCTCTATCTACTTTCTCTCAGTCTTCTCCATTGGAGTCAAGTAATACGACTTCCAACTTTCACTTTTCTCCCGACGTCTCTTCCAAATTAGCTGTAAGGATGGTAAAAGTGAAATTGAAACGTATTAAACGAATGACTCCTCACGGACCTAACAACCAGACCCATGGAGTATATTACATACGATATGTATAATGGTACTGATATAACTGATCCTAATTTCTCTCTTGTCGAGTCAAGTATGCATGTATGTATACATAGTCAAACGTCACAATCCACAAGTTTTTTTCCATTCAGCATCTCCGGTACAAAAAACAAGGAAATTTGAGCCTCCTTTCATTCAACCACACTTTGAATCATTACGTCATTACGTCATTACGGATCGAATCAGGATCTCCTACAAAACAGCATTCCTTCATTATTTCAATTTCAGACCATACAATCTCTCTGAATATTTTAAAATTTGAGGATTTTTTACACGTACAATGTACATAAACACAAGTTGACGTACACAAGTGTAATACTGATAAATGGACCTACGTTAAAAGCACGCTTTCTCAAAATTAGCGTACATATGAATGAATGAATGTAGAGAGCACCTCCTCAAAATGAATTCTAAATTCAAAAAGTTTCCTCAACTTCGCCATTTGCTACACATTACTATGTACATTGTACATTGTACATAGAAGAGAGTACAAAGTCGAAGGCGCAGAAGGATCCTTACAATTCTGGTTATTTTCTCAAGAAACAGGTTAACTTCTCTCAAAACTATACATAGCAAATTTAGTGGCGAAGTTGGTTCCTATTTGAATGAATGAGTTCCATACACATATACATATACATGCATAAATAAGGTCAGAAACACAAGAGCAGAAGAAGGAGATGGAACCTCGGAGTGAGAAGTCAAATTCGTCCATATTATTTTATGATGACTACGACTCTCGTTTCACTCCCATATATCCAAAAGTTATATTTACCTCCACATCTTGTGTTTTGTAACTATGTCTGGTTACGGGTTACTCGTACATACATAATATATTTACATACATACATTCATTCATCTATGTATGTGTGTAATTCTGTATACACGCCAGTACACCCAGTACACAGTCATCGACATCGTTATCGTCAACAGCATCATGACGATGACGACGACGACGATGACAAGTCGAGAAAATGAGTTAAAAAGAAACTTGCCTGAAAGTTGCCTGCATACAAATACAGATTTTCTCCATCTCCGTTTACAGAATAACTGTATCACATTTATACATTCGAGCCTTAACTTTATGCTCTTGCTTTTCTCTTGACTTCTGTCTCTTTCTCTGCCTGCCTGTACGTACACTGTACACAACACATCCTTAAAATACATGCAAATGGAAAGAGAAAGAGCTGAATTTCATAAAGTTTTCTACTCGACTACTTACTTTCTCTCTCTCTCCTCCGCCTCTACTATTTTTAACTACGGATGGAGAAATAATACATACATATATACATGCATACATACACGTCTAGATCTTCCATCTTGCTATCGTACTATACTCTATCAGCTATTTGCACGTATACATAGTACATACACTGACTGATGCTGATTTAACTTGAGTCTCCTGCTATATTGCTGTTGCTACTGCTGACTCTTATTCATTTCTCACATTTCGACTTGAAATTCGGTCTGTTTCTGCTTCCTTCCTTCCTTCCTCTAGTTCCAGTTCCAGTTTCACTGTGCATACATTTACATTTATCTATCTATATACGTATCATACCGGAGAAAATGTGTTCTTCTTCTTCTTGTTAAGGAAGTAAGTTTTGAGTGAAAAAGTGAGCTTTGAGAGAACTACAGGCAGATACTTGGAATTTCATGCATATGCAATATACATGCATCCCTTTTCATTTGGTATACTTATAACTATAGCTTTGAGCTGTATACATAGTTGGAGTTGGACTTGAGTGAGCGACTCAGTCTCCATCTTTATCATTTCCCAGATTACAGATGCATGTAATGTAAAACGTGGGGAAAGTATTCCAACTAGACTGACTAACTGACTGACTGACTGACTGAAAGCCAAAAGCTGAGAGCGAGAGACAAGATGAAAGTGGATAACGTGGAAAAAGCTGGATTCTAATTCGTAAAACTCGTGTGGTTATGATGGTTTCGCCTAATGTCTAGTTTTCGCCTAAACGTGCTTTTATTCCATTCCATGCCATCGTAGTCGTCGTCGCCGTCTTGGTTTTATTTCGCTTTCTCTTTCAGCTCCTCCTTTCACTCCTTTTCTATTACGTGCATGTATTTATACATTATACATATTATGTACGTCTAGGAGAAATCCTTCTTTTACAGTCAACTGCATCCCAACTAGATTTTCCACCCAAATAAATCGCTACTTACAAAGTTGTTAGCTCTTGCTAGTGGGCCTATTGAAACAGTTGCACGGAGTTGGAGATGTGAACTCATTGAACATGGAGGTGGTGATTATTACGTACCCTGTATAATGTATAGTCTTTACAAGTTGTGTACATACTACAGGCATACACAGAGGAATCATTATTGAAAGTGGCCAAGCACCTTTTCAAGTGCTTTCAGCCTTTGGCTTATTAAATAAAATGAATTAACATATTAGTCACGATTTTTTCCGCTACTTTTACACCTTGTTACATTGTAATTCTTCGCTCCATTAGCTTCAACATTTATTTAAATGGTTTGTAACTTGTTTTTCTTTTTATAGCCTTGGTGCTTAACTGTGGGCATCTTGCATGCATGTTGTTTGTAATTCTTAATTAATCAATGTTACCAATAAATTTACTCAAAGTAATTGAAAAACCTCAAATTTCACATTAAATTGCCTACGGGCTCAAAATTATATGAACTTTGGCATTTCTTCTTTCCGAAGCACAGTAAATACCTGCTCGACTTGAACCAGAAGTGTAGAACGCTTTTCAATGAAAAATTGCGAAAATATGTAATATATAAGCAAGAAAGTGCACCGAACTGCGTTAATTCACCACTCTGTCTTGCTTATAATGTGAATCATGAAAAAGGTAAATAACAAATAACACTATATTATTCTACATAATTATACGTATAAATAAATATGTATACATATATCTACACAACTCTATATATTACTCTTGATAAACTCAACATTAAAATCCCCACAATATTTTTCAATTTCCATCGGCCTTTCCATTTTGAGCCCGTAGATCCATATATTACAGTGTACAAGGCTGAATGGAATGGCTTCAAGAGCATGTGATAAATACAGGGTTTAGCAGATATATACATATACATATTTATTTTTACACAACTATAATATTATATCTAATACTACACAGCTATAAACGAAAAAAAAACATGGCTATAATACTACAGCTAACATGTGGTTACCTCTCAAAACTATACATTTCCCCGTCCTAATGAAAAAAGACGGGAAGTTTTTTTTTCTCGAGTACTTTCATATAAGAAACGGCAGTGGCAGTAGGTAGTAGTAGTTGACCACGATGGTTTATGGGCTTTGGGGTTTGATGAATGTGTGTGGCTCGGTGGGTTGTTCAAGCTCTGTGAATTTCGGCACAAATATACCTGTTTGTGTTTTCTCCATTTATATGTTTTTATGTGTGCTATCGTTCGTTCCTTCTTTATGTGTTTGTAAGTATATTATATAGGTTTGTGTGTGACTAATCACTCAATCTCCTATCTCTGTCTTTTAGTGCTGCTTAAAAACATGGGAACTAGGAGAAAGGGAGATGGCGATGGCGGGAGAGAAAGGAGAAGGAAAGGAGTAAATTGTAGTCCAAATTAACATTGCTACCGGTTTTAATAGCCCCACAGCTGTATATACTGTATACTTTATACGGTATACAGTGTGGTTGAGGCTCCTCGTCTTTTCCTCTAGTTTTACTTCCACCATAAACATATGACATTCTTTTTTAAAACAACACGGCTAATAAACAAGAGCAGGATATCATTGGAAAGGATCTTAATTAATTCCCCGTCCTTTTCTTTATTCATCCACACCACGAATTTCTTCCCTATCATTTACATACCCTATACGAATATACAATATGTATGTTTGCAAACGATTAGATGCAAGATGAATTTTAATTAACGAGGAGCCCAAGAAAAAAAGCCCCGACCAAAACACGAAGGCGATTCAAAGGGAAAGAAACGTCCATAAAAATAGAAACAAACATAAAAGAGCGAGAGGGAAAGAAAGTTGAGCCGATAGAGCAAAGAGGGAAAAAGCGATTTCTCACTTCATTTCTATACATATAGGAAGAGAGAATGTATTGTATATTATACTGTACTGTACTGAGCACACCTGTCAGATTTTGACTTTCGAATCTTACAGCTGCTCATATATTATGTACATATTTGAGAGATGGTTTGTAGATTATCTCGATCGGTGCCGCTATCACTGTACACATCACCATCAACCATCAGCATCGGCTCAACTCAATGCATGCATGCGACTCAACTCTCTTTAGCTCACTTCAGCTCCGCTCGTCAATTTCAAACTCGAACTCAAGGAAAGGGGAACGAGTGTATAAAAAATACGAATAGTTGAAAACTGAGAGCTTGGGATTTAACTCCATAGAAAGAAAGTGACATAGGAAAAGAAAGGCTAGGAAATTAGAGAAAAGAGAACGGAATTCCATACATATTCTATACATATATGCATGTACGTACAACGTGATGATGACTGACAAATCACGTAAAGGAACGGAGTAGGTGGGATTTCCTGAGACTGAATGACTGACTCGGCCTGTTTACAAAGCAATCCAGGAATCACTATATAAGATTGAGAAAAAGTCGAGAAAAGAGGAATAAAGAAAGGAAAAAGGAACGGATGAGTAAATGGAAAGTGACAGGGTGAAGGACGGAAAAGGAAGAATGAAAAAAGTACAAGTTTCTTCCTACGTACGTATTTATACATGTACATACAAACATAAAATGGCTCTGCATGATTTGCCAACACATGAAAAAAACCCAGCGTTGTGTAAATTACACAATGCACAAAGAAAGTGTGGAATGTGGGCTATACACGTACAACATCTGTATGTGTATACATTATACATAGATGTGATGTACATATAGTACAATAATAATAGTATGGAAAAAACTGCACAGAGTACATATACACAGTGTGTAAACTGTGCCAACGTCCGGATGTGTTGGCTTTCACCAACTATGAAACCGGAAAGCAGAATGAACAAAGTAATCTTGTACTCCTCATTATGCATATTATTGGGTTATGATTATGGCTTCTTATCGGTTGCTATCGGATGAACTTTTTCCCGACTTTAAGCTTTCATAATTTGAATACTCTTTTACAAAAAAATCTGAAAAAATTCAGAGAGGTGGTTAAATAGTTTGTAATTATTGTAAAAAAATTTGGCCGACGTAGTTATACATCGTGACCTAATAATA
>JAQIVE010000457.1:0-37262 GCA_034698285.1 Sminthurinus bimaculatus
AGTCACGTGATACAACTATTTGAATTTTTCCGCCTTTTCCCTTGAGTCACGTGATACAACTATTTGAATTTTTCCGCGCATTTCTCTTGAAATACGTTTATGAAGTTCAGACGTTGGTAACTGCGTAGTTTGCTGTGCGTTTGCTACATATGCGTCCGTGCACAAATGTACGTGCCCATGCAGCAACGTAGTTGGTAATTGCGTCGTTTCTTATGCGTATGCATATACCGCATGTACATACGCTGAGGCAGCCCCGTAGTGCGACTACTGCATATAGTTTTCCATATGCAAGTATATACTGCACATGGATACGTACCAGCGTGGGCACATGACCTCTCCCGGGATATACCCTCAAAGATCATCGGATGACCTCGGGGTTGCGGCTACTATAGGGAAAGGCCATGTGACCTACACAATGGCACTATTGATTTTTGATTCGGAAAACTTTGGCGGACACACACACACACTGACAGAATTGATGCTTTAGAGTAGTAGTAGATAAGGGATGTAGTTAATATGTATTATGTATATATTTCGTAACAAGGATCTTTTGACACTAAATTGCTCATTTTGAAATAATTTGGTCGCTTTTTCACAATTTTTTATGAATTTTGAATAGTTTTTGCTTCAAAATTTCAATAAAATTGTGCTTGTAACCTGTTTTGTATATATAGTATCAACATGAAAAGAGATAGACAGTGAGTATTGAAAAGAATAAATTTATTTTTGCAGTAGAATACCTGGGATTCCAAATGTAGGCAACAGAAAAATCAGAAAAGGTAGATTAATTCAGCTTCTTTTGCGGAAGTAGGAGACAGGCTGAATGTGCATGGGTATATCAAGTAACTATGTAAGTAAATATATATTGAGTGGGAAAAAACGAGAAATGGTGGGAGTATAGTACATACATACAGAGTGAGTGGAAGTGGATAATAGAGAGTGCAGAGCACGTATCTCCTGATCAGCTGCATGAATAAAGTCGGTGAGATAATCCTCTGACTCTCAGAGAGGCATACGTGCATGATAGTACAGAAACCCTTCCTTTGTAAGTATTATGTATGTAGTATGTAGGTGTATCTATACTTTACTCCACTTCACTTTACTCGCCTCCTCGCCTACATTGCCACCATCCAGATGAGAGGGAAAAGCAAAGCGCGCGAAAGCTTTACTAGGTTTCATTTAACCGTAGGTTGTGGTTCCGTCTGAAAATCTATACATACACACATACACATAGAGAAAAGTGCAATTCAATAATACTTTCCCCATCTGTCTCCCTTTCTCCGACCTTCCTTTTATTATACTGTACTCCTTAATTTCTCTGCATATCCTACGTACATGTTGGTGTTTGTATTATATTGCTTTGTACTTGCAGAGGGGTTTTTGATACAATAAAAGAGCTGGAGATTGTGCTCAACACCAATGTTCTACATTTTTGCCGGGCATTATTTTGTACGCTTCCGTGCAATTCGACTGTTTTGCTTGGTAAGCAAGCAAGAGGTAAAGTAGATGCGTATAACATATGCAATATTAGGTGAGGATTTTTTCCCTTGTACATGCACTTGTAATTTTAAATGGCGGATGCTACTGTATGGATTTCTACCCTATACACACGGTTTTATACTTACATATATTGCATACACCATCTGTGTACAAAGCAGCGGAGGAAAAATAAGGAATAATAAAAGAGCAAAGAGAGTTCAGAGACCGATCCCCCCAAGCTTGGGCCTCGTATCCCTTTAACTAGTCTTAAGCGTGCATTTAAAAAATCCCAATGTCGAGTCAGAAAGTTCAATCAATCGATCGGGCCATTTTTTTCTCTTTAGAGCCTCCGCACTCCAGAATTCTTTGTGATGTTGCACTGAATTTATTTCAAGGTTGAAGAGGGACAAATGAACATTGTACAAAGTACATAGATATTTGACTAAATTTAAAATACAACGGCTGATTGTAATTCCAGGCTTGGCTTCCGTTTTAAAAAACAATAAAACAGGTTTCCCAACAAAAGGAAAATGCACCAGCACATTTTTGTTGTGCAGTGCTAAGCTGGAGTCTTGAGGTTGATTACAAAATCAATTGATACACTTCAAAGGGTATCGAATTTTTTATGTTTTGCCACATACTTCATCTTTTCACCGTCAATTTTGCAAAAACTGTTTTAGTATGAAAAAGCTCCAAATTTTGCTACAAAATTTTGAATTCTTAAAGTTTCAAAGGCTTAAAATGTCTGATAGAAAGGCAGTAACGGAAGTCTGAGGTTTTATCTCAGCATTCTGTTTTTGTGCGTGCATCCGGATTTTTTAGCCTACTTTTGAAAAATTGGGGGACAATTTCCGAGCATTGACAAGTGGTTTTGAGCCAACTCAACTATACGATATACACACTACATACTATACAGACTCATCTCAACCCATTTCATCTGAGCTCGGCTCAACTCCATTTCGCTCCATTCTAACTATGTACATAGATATACTCCATTCGAGTCAACTCGACTCAACTCAAAAGGATTCTTCTGTTCATCACACTTAGATTAAAGATTACAGCCACGTCCTTATTCATCTCACGTCACGGGTTTAAATCCAAGAGGAAATCAGTCTCCAAAAAGCCTAACGAGGAAAATCATGCTGCAGCAATATACGGAAAGCAGAATGTATATACACACAGGACACGAGACAGAATAGGACAGGGAAAGAGATGTAGAAAGACGGAGAGAGGAAGTGAAAGGGAAAGCAGGAGCCAACCTAAAATAAAAGAGACAGACTGGTGACGATACTTCATTCTCCAGAATATTCTGCAGATACACATTTACATCGTACAGATACATATTTAGATGGATACATACATACATACATGCATACATACATGCATATTACATATGTATCGTTAATGCTTGCTCTCGGCTTTTGATTCGTCAAAAAACTCGAGGAGCATTCCATCCATTTCATCCTCTCTCTTTTCACCGCCTGCTTTTTGCTGCAGTATTATTTATTTAAAATTTAAGAGGAAAAGTTGAAAGTGTGTCAAATATTAAATAGCCTTGAGAATCCACATTACACCCGAAATTCAGCTGGATGCAACTGCGCTTCCATTTACCATTACACTAACTACATGTACAATTTACAATGCATTAAAATGTCGGCATAATCTTGTGTGTATGTATGTAACTGTGGATGTCTGCGACCACTCGCACAAAACGGCAAAACCAACAAGGCAGACAAGCAAGGCCAGCCAGCCAGCCAACAAACAAACAAACAACAAATAATGATAATAGTAATAACTAAGTATCATGGAAACTCCGGCCGGCTCCAGCTCCAACTCGAGAAACTCCACGCCCCTCGTTGTTTTTGGCAATAAAAGGAGCCATTGCAAGCCCAATTACCGCTCTTTGCCCGCTCATTTATAAGCACAAGGACAAAGTCAAAGACAAAGACAAAAACAAAATTACATGAGCCAGAGGGGAAGGACTGGAGAATATTCAAATAAAGTATGTGAGCATCGTCTCGTGATAGTTAAAGAGGACTTACATGAATGACATTAGTTAAACATTCCGTGAGTCCTCCACAAGCTGCTACTATTCAACGGCACAATATCTTGAGATTTCTCTCTTCTTTCCCGCTTTCTTCCAAGTCCTCACACTACATACTGCCTCTCTCTTCTGTATGTGTGTATGTATAATGCATGTATAATTTCCCTTGGCTTTTCTCCCTATTCGAGTGCATTTCCTAGTCTTAAGTGCGTTTTCAATATGGTGGGCCTGGTATGCATTTTATTCCTTTTTCTAATGTTTCAACATGCGGCATTCAATACCTAACCACATAACATTATTTATCTACGGCCAACATGCAGATTTTCTGCTATAAAAAAGGACAGAAAGAAGACTTGCTCAGAAAATTAGCAGAGACAGTTGTGATCACAACGATTTGTTAGGTTTTGCCCTCCCGAAAATAAACGTTACTTTTTACTTTATGTAATTGTATAAAAAGAACCTTTATCATTTTTATTTAAATGCCTGTTTCGTAACTTAACTTCTAAGGCATAATTTACTATATGGGAGAATACTAGTATTTTCAATTAGTCTTGAATTTTGCCGTCTTTTCTAAGGCCAAACTGGAATTGGCAATTCACGTGGATTCAAATTGGATTTTAGCCCGCAACCTTCAATTGAAAAAAAAGTTCTAAAATGTGGAGTTTTTTGTTGAATTTCATTAGAAATGATAAAAATTCCTATTTTTAGTTTTGCAACGTCATCTCATGAAATTTGTAATACATGCAGTGTAAAAATATGTGGGGCATGGCATAGGTAGCTACTGTACATTGTACATATGTAAGGCATGATGAAATCTCATTTTGTCCTGAGAGTCGTAATAGAATTAAATGGGACAATAATTAGACAATACGTTTTTGAATTACGTCGAGCGAAATTAAATTATGTTGACGGAAGACCAAGGAGGCACAAGCCCAGTTTTCTGACAATAATGATAATAATACGCAGAGAGTGAATTATACATACTTTCATCATATGCTTATTTCTACAGTGTACAATATAATTGTACCTCGAGACTCAAGACTCAAGACAGGATAACATGAAGGCAAAATATGGACGACGACATTTATTAGTGTGTACTTTTCATTTTTGTCTTCGTCTTCTTTGCTTTATCCTTCTTTTCGTTTCTAGTCACTGTCCCACATAGTTCTTCGTCTCATCCTATTTCCGTCTGTGGGACGAACGAAGGAACGGAGAAAAAACTTTATTACAAATTTACTGCGTTGAAAACAGAAGGTGGCCAATAGACAGACTAGAATATGTACAATGTACAGTTCAGGAATAGATTAGAGGCTAGAAAGCCATTAGAGTTTTGGGTCGAGCATTGGTGTATGTATGTATTAGGAGAACATTGCGAAAGAAAGCGGTATTAATAAAAATTGTGAAAGAGCCGTCATCTTTGTCCTAGTCGTACATATGTAGTGGTACACATACATACATACAGTCATCATCATCACCTCATCGTCTCGTCTTATTTACTCAAATGAATTTCATCATGCTGTCACATTTGTTCAAGTTAAAGAGGCAAAAAAGACACAGACATGGGAGAGAGTGGAGGACGGAGTGGGAGAAAGCTTTGTTACAGATTGTGTGTCACGACGTTTTTTCCTCGAGGCTGTTTCCCCAATTCTTGTGTAGGTTCGTTTGCTCCTGCTTTCTGTGTGCAAGCCTATATACTCTGCACTCTATATGTATAGTATATGCATAGTTATTTGAAACATGAGTTTGAATTTCATCTTGGGCTGGAACTGGACTTTGAGTACAATTATATGTATGTATGTAGAAGAACTATAGAGAGAATGTAACAAAAAGGTGAATGTTTCTTCATCCTTTATGTGTACAGTGTACGTATAGTTGTCCTCCATTCTTTTTTCATGCTATTAGACAAAAGTGATGGGGAATGAATGGACTGGAGACGGTGCGGAAGGAGTTGTGCCGTAGACCAAGATGTGACTGAGAATCACAGCATCAGCATCAGCCGCCTTGCACCAGCGTTGTCTTTGTCTTTGTCTCTGACTGTTCTCATGCTGAACAGAAAAGACTGTAGACTGTAGACATAACGGACTGAACCGGAGCAATGTGAAGCTGTAGCCGGGAATGGAATGGAATGACTCAAATAAAGATACAGATACAGACGCAGCTATGTACATTGTACATACACATACATAAAGCTACAATATAGAGTTACAAGTCTGCAGCTTTGATAAAAGGAAAGCAAAAAATGTAGGAAGGAGAGAAAGTCTTGGAACAAGGGCAAAGTGTCCTTCGATCGACTTATCGTTCGGTATTTCAGATGACAATGACAATGGAAATAATAGGATGCAGTTAGGAGAAATGCTAACTTAAGTGAACTGTGGATGGTGATGGTTTTTTCAGGATCTCTATCTATTACTTCCCTTTTGATTTGTCTGTAGATCCACTCTCGCCTTTCCCCGTCCTACATCTAAGATACTTTTACCTTTATCTAATACATCTCTGTGTCGTCTTTCCCCGTTCCTCGTGTTTGCTCGTTTTTTACTTTTTATTCATCTACTCCCCTTTCTGTCTGCCTGTCTTTCTATTTCTCTTTCTCTCTGTGTCTCTCTCTGGTTCCATGTGTACTGAGTACATACATAGCTGCAGTGGAAATTGTGCAAAAGGATTGGGTCTTCCCCTTGTTTGCTTGGTAACTTCGCGCCTTTGGCATCTGTGAAACTTGACAATTGCTCTAAATCTCTGTTTCTTCGTGGCGAACGGGCAAGGACAAGAAACACAGAAGAGATTGGAGATTGGAGGCGGAAGGAAGTGAATTGAATTGAATAGAATAGAATCGATTTTGGAATCAAATCGATTATCACAAGACCCGCGGACTAGGAGTTAAAGCATTCAGCTAATATTTGTTGTGTAACTATGTACTATGTATGTATACAGACCAGACAGTGAATTTGTCTAGCATCCCAGATGTTTGTATAAAAGGAAAATTTGAAACGTTAAAATTTTACAAAATGCATTATTGTTTTATTGAGCTGGCGAATCTGTTTCATGTCGTGTAACTTCAATCGAGAACTTGATTTCATAACAGAGCAATTTATATCAAACCTGCATGTGCATGTGTATGTACAACATGGTCAAACTTGAATAAAGATTGGAAAACTTATCCAACTTCATCTTGGTAATCGATCCATTTGATCTTTGATGATTGATTGGACACGTGGAAATAAAGTTCACCCGTGCATGGTGATATAATATGATATGTAGTAGATGAGTAAGTCATAAAAATCTGGAATAAAGATACACGAAGGTCAAAGTTTTTTGAAAGAAACTAGTCGTTGTCGTCTTTGCTGTCATTTTTTAGTCTGGTGCCATTGTCAGTTTTATCAATTTTTTAGGTCTACGAATATAAAAGGAATAGGTATCCACATACATTGAAAACCTTTGCTTAGAAAAACGAAGTTGCCGTTATGGCGGTATATCCCGTTAAAAGGACGAGAATACAGACGATAAATTGTGATAAGTGTTTGTAAATACTGATTCCGATATGATATGATATGATATGATGCGATATGCGATGGCTTGGAACGATAGAATTTTTTCCGATATAATATGATATGGGAAATACATATCAGATATAAAAATCTTTTCACACACTTTTTACACAGAAAAATGGAGACAGTCGCCTTTCATTGTTGAAAGTATCTATACGTATTATTATTTTTATTCTTATGATCATGATTATGATTATGACTGAACATACATATGTATAGAGCAAGGATGGGAATAAAGTGGGGAACGTAAAAAGTATGGATAGAAAAAAAAACCGTCCGTTGGCGCTTTTCGATTCGAGTCGATGCTCAATGCTCAAGAATCAGAGATGGATTTTGTTTGAATTTGGGTGTAAAGTCGTCAAAGATAATATTCATGTAATATCCGTTCTTATGGATACATTTTCTTTGATCTTTCCCCACACTTTCTCTCACATTGTCTGCCCGTGTGCGAGATCCATTTATGGCTTTTTAGAAAAACGAAAAGAAAAGAAGAATAGAAAAGCTGTAGAAGGAGAATAAGCGCCCAATATTATTTTATAGGCGACGGAGCTTCAGCTCGTCTGCTTTTTTGCAAATCCCAAATCCAAACTTTATGCACGCGCTCATAAGCAGTAAAGAGGTTCAGTTGAAGTCGTAAACAGCTCATTTCTCCGTCACTTGCACTAAAAGCAAAAGTGCAAAAAATATTCGTGGCTGCCAAACCTCCTTTTTCTGCACATGCCGGAGTTATTCCACATTTTTGGAGAGAATTTAAACAATTTTCGGCTTAGCCGTATACATCCGAGAATCCAAGACTTTTGCTGCTTTTCCCCTGAAATTGTTTGTGTTCGTTCATGCTGCCACTCTCTATCCCAGCATCGAGCCGACTTTCCCCTTTTGTTCTTGCTCTGTATCTGTATCGCTTCGCTGTCATTTTGTTTCTTCGTCAATGCGACATTTGCTTGACTCTTCCACTTTGATTACATGTCTTTGTTTTTGCACTAGACTTTGACTTTGACTTGGGCATGACTTTGTTTTTTCTTTCCTCGCTACACATACTTTGTTTCCCTTCTTTGTCTACTTTTTTGTTTATTTTGCCTCTTCGTCAACTCAACTCAACTCAACTCAATCCAAAAAGGGAAAGAAGGATCGGGGAAAGTGGTTCATTTTTTATGAAATACATTTTCTCGCTGTACGCAGGATAAAATGTGTACATGTACATTGCACATGTACTTAGTTTGATGGGGGTGTAATAAGACTAAAAAGAAGAAGAAATGGAAACAAAAACATAAATAGAAGCTTGCACAATGAAACAAAAAGTCGGCCTTTACTCCGTCTTCTGAGAATGTATTACGCATACATGCATGTCATCGCGGAGGAGAGGAATGACTGAATGCAAAAAGTGACTAGCGACTTGAACTTGCTCGTATAGAGTTTCTTTTGGGCGACACAGAACAGAAGATAGCTGCCGAACTGTAGATACGTATGTGCATTATAAATATATAGTGAGAATGGTTTGGTTTTAAAACATTTTTGTGTACAGTGTACTCTATAGCGTATCTGTATCCCGAGATTCTGGCTGTACATATAGGCGGAGGAAATGCAGAGAGAAAAAAATCCTATGTCGTCTTTGGCCGAATGCAATGCCAACGTTAACACCAAACTCAAAGCCGAAGCCGGAGTCGAAGCTGAATTACAGTTATGTCAACCATATATATTGTCGTCATTCTTAGTCATCTTCCATTCTCCCTTTCTTGTGCTATTAGGGACGAGAGAGCGTAAAAAGAGAGGGAAAAAAGCCGTCCTGGAGTCTTCGAATGTGTGGCGTATTGAGGATTGAGCGAGTATTCCTATCTATGGAGAAAGTACGCTTTCTCTCCCTCTCTCGCTTACGCCTCGCTGTCTTATTCCAAGCAAAGTAAATCAAAGAAAAATCTCGTTTTTTGTCTCGCTCCTTTTCTCTACTACAGGCTCAGACCTTCGAATTCGTCGCCTTTCTATTCTTTGCCCCTTTCTTTCCTTTCGTGTTTGAATGCATCGGCTTTCGCCTTTTCTTGTCTTTTTCTCTGTCCTCTTTTTGCTTTGGTTCCTCCTCTCTGTTTTTCATGTTTATGTGGGTTCTATCCTCCGTTGAGCTATACATACGGCCATTCCATAAAATGATGAGAGGAACGGTGATGCTGATGCTGATGTCAATATCTGCCGTTGGCGAGACTAAAAACGGAGAAAAATCTTTTTCCATTCCATTCCCATCATTTCTACTACATTTTCCATTTCCCTCGCACTTTTCTATTTATTCGCGTGTGTACGTATAGGAGCAAAACGTCTCCATCATCTCATTCTTACACAGATATCTATGCAATATGCGTATGTATACATGCACAAAGAGATTCTTCATAAAATATGGATGGAAACGAGTACATTATTTTGAGAAGACGGGACATTATACAGATATATTATTATGTGAGTGGAGTTCCCTATGTACAGTTTTTGATATGTACATTTTTATTTATTTCCTTGCGGACAAGGTCAATCTATATATGTACGTAATGCATTTATAAGTTTTCAAAGTGCATTGAATATTTTGGGGTTTTTCTCCTTTTTGATGGAAAACATTCAGACGTGCGATATATTTCGTTTCCGTAGGCTTATTTACACTAAACTTGATGCACATATTAGATGTATGCACATGTAATATTGAGCCATCTTCACTCTTCATCTGCACCGTTGTGTTTGTGTTATGCTCGTGTATGTATAATGGGCTCATTTTTTAAAGGGAAAAACTTTTCTCACAATCATTTTACATGCATACTCGTGGAGCTTAATGTATTTTACAAGTATGCCGCATATGTAATGGCATCGGCTGTATACTGCACACACTAATTTCCTGTATGTAGTTGTTTTCCCTTTTCCTTTCACATGCCATCACCCTTTTGTTGCCTTGAAAATGTGGAGTTTCAAAAGGTGAAGAAACGGAGTGAGCTGAAAGTGAGTGGGTAAAATTAAATTTCTCCGTTTGTTTTCCAGCTTTTTGTGTGTGCCACTAGCATTTCTGGGAAAGGGCAAGAACCTGGAAGAAGAGCTCATCTTGGTTTATCTCCGTAATTAATTTCTAGACCGAAATGTATATATTGTATATTGTACGTGCAACGTACATTCATTCAGCATGGAGTAGACAGACGGTGTGCGTATGTACTTAGATATATGTAGTACATGCATGCACATTTGTATGCTGCAAGGATGGGATGTCTTTTGTTTATCACCCTAATAATAATAATTAGGCTGATGCTCTTGCTCTTGCTCCCAGTTCCCATTTAGCCCTTTTCCATACTCCATATACAATGTGCATTCTAAAATATTTCCTTGCACCACCATCATCATCATCATTATCATTACAGCCATCCTTTGTCATCATCATTATACTTTTGATGTGGATAAAACGCAACCTTTTCATCTGTATTTATTTTTCCCTACTGCGTCCTCCCATCTCTTTAAGGCGTGAATTTCTTGGGAAAAATCTAGATGTACATACATTGTACATTATGCATAAACGACGCATGAATAAAGATAGCTCAAAATATCTGGGTGATGTGTGAGGAGTAGTTGTAACTACAGCTGTGTATTTTGTATTTTTCGATTAAAAGCAGGGATATCCTTGAACTTTGACGGGGAAAACGGAGATTTCCTCCATGTTGCTGACCAAGCTCCCTTATTTTGTGGGTGCGTAGAGAGAGACAAAGAATAGAAAAGGTTGGAGTATTCCTGGATTTAATCTGTGAGAGAATATATAAATAAATACATAGATCTATTGATAACTATGTAGAATGTAGAAAGAAGAAGTAGAGGGTAAAAGTACCGTGAAAGTGGTCAGAGCAATCCTGACTTTTAGGTTCACCCCTTGAGACGTCAGTGAAAAGCAATAAATAAACAGCATCTTTTATGCTTTGCCTAAAGGCTGGAGAAAATAGAAGTAGCGGGAGCTTTTTTATTTTATTTCTTTTAGTTCCCCCCTTGAGTTTTTTTCTCCCTAAACTTTTTTCCCAGGTACAAGTATATATACCCGTATATACAAGATGCATCCATGTGTAGGAAATACAGAGTTTTCCCTTGTTTTAGAGGTTGTCTCTCTGGATTTGGATTGTCTGTGTATTGTGTATACTGTGGATTTGGATCAGCATCTGATTCCGCATTTTTTGTATTCTGTTCTGGAACTATGTACTTTGTTGTAGAAAATCCAGATCTACACATGGCATGGCAAAGAGCCATGATATAGATGGCTGAATAGTATGTACGCACACTCACAGCTTTCGGTATTTCACCCAAATTTTTTAAAGTCATCCATGTACTTCCTTATTCAAGTCAATCAATGTAGTTTTAAATTACTTAATTTTGGGTTAAAATACAGAGAACTTTTTGTTTTTCGATATTCTAAATACTTTCACGTGATGGAGGATTGTCATATTTTAAAAATTCAAACTGTTCACAGTGTGATGTGACGAGCAGAATTTCTGGTCACTCTTTACATTGTGCAGAAAGTTTGAGTACAGAATTAGAATTAGAGAAAAAACCAAAGAATTTTTGTTGGTGTGAAAAGAAATTGGAGCAAAAGCCTTTTCTCAAAAAAGTGTCAAACTAAGACAACAAAGAGCATTTGCAATCTACAATCTATGGAAATTTCCACCATGAGTCTACTCGTGGGTGCTCATGAGTTGTACCAAGGAAAATACAATACAAGACAGCATGCATACAAGCTTGCGAATCTAGAAAATGAAAATGAGCCCAAAACGGGGGAGAACGAAAGAAAGAGAGATTGTGCGCTGGTGATGCCTCTTATTCTGCGTCTGGTTTTGACAAAGCATATCAAAAGAGATGTTTTTCATCATGTTGACATGTTTCCCTCCAGTTGATCGCCTTCAGCCATAAACCATTGTATTTTGTATTAATTCGGCCACGTCCTCCGTCTTTCATATAGGCCTCTCTTCATCCTTGTCATTTTGTTTCTTCTTCCTCGCCGCTCCCGACTCCCTTCAACAATGTGCGTGTGTATGTATACATACATATAAATATAGATTGAAAAGGAGCCTTTTTTCTGCTTCCTTATTCGGCTCGATCTTTGACTCACAAATTTCCGAGAATGCTGTGCACATTTCGGTGTTCTATATTCGGATTCGCTCTGCTCCTTGCAGATTTTTCATTTCTTTTGCATCGAGCTTCACATTTTGTAGACTAAACATCATATTTCTTGTTCATGTTAGTAGGTCAACGTAAAATGTAAGGTAAAGAAAGCGACTTCATCCTTTACTTTTTCCAGGAAGGATAAAACGAACCAAAAGTTTCCTTTTGGTTCCAAGAATTACGCACATGATCAAAGGAGTGGTTTTAGTATAAGGATACAGGAATTAAAAATATTTTTCCAAGTGTAACATTTGTGCGCCAAAAATTTTTTTTTAACAATACGTGTCAAATAATTACCCGTTAAAAAACCCGTCTAGTTTATCATAATCATTTCATTCTCCATACTTTTCATGCAAACATTGATAAATTATTTCATGAGACTCGGGATCCTTTTCAAGGGAGTTGACGATTCATGTTGCTCAAAAACAGCGATGTGAGATTAGCGGGTAAAGGTCAGCCACGTGCACTATGAATTATGACCGGATTGATGTGGAAGATGATAGTTTGACATTAGTCAAATTTAGTACACTGTTTAAGTTGAAGTGTATTCGCATAAAGACGAGTCCTTGGAATTTGTTTGACAACATGGACTTTATATTTTTGTGCTTGTGTGTACACACAAATGTGTACAGAACACATGGGGTAATTGAGCTTACGTTCACAAGTGGAGGATTTAGCACTTCCTCTTCCAGTTGAACTCTCATTTATGAAATCCGTCGTATGTACATATGCATGTATATATGAGGTACATTGTACATATGGTGTATGGATGGAAATAGGTTGAATATTCCAAATCTCCAAATGGTTTGCTAATGTGTGAACAAATTAGTCTGACACAGGATACAGAACCTTCTCAAATCTGTATCCTGTATAATTTTGACGTTGATGCTCAAGTAGAGCGACAAATTTGCATGGTGAAGATTAACCGCATTTGAATTTGCTCCAGTTTTCAAGTGGAGTTTAGAGAGTAAACTTGAATATGAATTGCATATAACTAAAACATACAACGTACATCGTACATACAATACAAATACAAACATGTCCGTACAATGTTGTCGGGAATGCTGGTCGGAGTTGAAGTAAATGCCAACTTGGGGTGTTGACTGAGTTCTACCCTGTATGTGAGTGTGTGTGTATGGTGTATATGTATGTGGACTTGAATCCTCTTCTTTGCTGTATTTTACTGGTTTTAGCTCAATATGGAATGAATTATGAAGTATTTATGTACTTTTGATAATTTATCCCCCAGTTTGCTCACTTTTGACCCTCAAGACGATCAATTTTCATTGGCGTCCAAGTAAATCCGCTGGCAGTCGACGATACTATTCAATTTTTTTCTCCCCCTTCCGGAGTGTCCGAACGTGGCCGCGTGTTGCTGGGCAGATAAAAAGTCAACGGCCCCATGTTTGTGTTTGTGTTTGTTTATGTATGTGCCAAGTAACAAAATAGAAATTACCAAAGTTCAAACATCCGTATTTCATTTTTTTGAAAGGAGGGGAAAAAAGAATGTGTCTCAAGTCTCAACAACAAAAAGCAATTGTCAAGATTTATCAATAATTCAGTTTAGAAATTTTTGGACCACAATTTTTATTTTTGTCAGCATCAAATTATTATTTATTTATTTATACGGATTTACGTTTTCTCTGGATTTAATTTAAATTTGGGGTGCTTAGACTTTGGTATGATTTAAAACTTTGTTAATTTCCTTTTCAAAATTAACATTACACTGTATTATGCATTTTGTATGCCAATGAGAGAATGAAATTTTGATGAAATTTGTCAAAAGTAAGGTGAATGTATAACAGCAGTAGCGGACTAACTTATCTTATCTCTGAAATTCTCAGGATTGAACCCTCTCTTGGTGAAATTACCAAGGAAAACGCACAAAGCCACACGTGTATACATTCATACATGCATATAAGTATACAGTGTACTGTCAAACACACACGCATGAATATTTATACGTGATATCTTGTTTAGTTACGTGTGGCGTGAACCAAACCCAAGCACCAAGCACATGCCTCATAACGTCAAGCCACGAGAAGTTTATAAAATATCCAACGTCATGTGTACGTACATGCAAATGTGGTAGGGTAGTCCAACTCTCAAAACGTACAGAAAACTCGTAAAGTTTAGCTTTTTGATCAGCAAACGTTTCGTATACGTACATTTTGCTCCCTGGAGAAGGAATTTTGAAAAAATGATAGGTTAAATTGTGTAAGATTTAAGAGGAGTTTGTCGTTTAACAAGCTTGAAGTCCACATTATTATTGAAAACTTTGCACGTTGTGAGGGCTGAACCACCCTAGTAACAATGTATGCATACTGTGTGTACATGTACAGTATGTGTGGTTTGTGCATTTGGACGTAAGTTAAGTGTACATCAGAATTTACACATTTGTCGGACTGATGATGAGAAACTGGGTTTTATGACTCTTGATTATGTTTCTCATTTATTTCCTCTCGTCCTCATCCTCATGTTTGTCTCATTCAAGTTTATGTGTGTGGTGCAGTGTGTGATGTGATGTGACGTGGTGTGATGCTATGCTATGCGATACAGAACAGAGCAGGCAAACCCATACCCGAGTGAAGGGAGTTACGTTAGTGGTCGAATTCAAATCATTATCCTTGAAATGAAAACATATACATTTTGTATATATTTTGTCGAAATGAAACGGAGAAATGAGCTCCTTTCCCAGAGTAATACTTTCTACTTTCACTTTCTCCACTTTCATTTTCATTTTCACTCACAGGTCACATACTCAAATACTCAAACCGCTCATGTTCACTTTCACTTTCGTTTTAGTTTTCATATTTGAGTAGAATCCGCAGAGTACCTACCGTACAATGTTGAATTCCCAATGCATCCACAGTACAACTAAATATGTAGCAACGTGCAGTATATACAATATACAAGTTGTAGAATTTCTGGAATTCATTTTCCTCTTATTCAACGGCCACTTTTGCTTTCTCTCTTTCTCCAGTTCATCACATGGATAAATTATCGTATTTACGCCCATCATGATGCCAATGCTTTGCCATCAACGCACGAGGTGGATTAACGGAGAATGATAAAGACATCTTGTGTGAGTTCTTCTCCTTCGCAATCTACGTCATTCATCTGTAAAGATCGGGATTTTTGCAACACTGCACCAATTCCCTTATTTTGAGTTTGGTCAATAGTCAATATTGGTCAAAAAATGAGCTCATTTAAAAAAACCCTGATTTCATAAACTTGCCTGAACTTCAAGGATATATCCTTGAAGTAACATACTTTTCCATAAAGTAAATGGTAATACAGCGGGCTTTTACTTTTAAGAGCCTTAAAAACCGAGATTGTTTTTGCACTTTAAAGGTTATAAAACTATTGTGAAATGACATGCAAGCTATATAAAGTGCCTTTCAACTTTTTGCAAACTTTCGTCGCAAAGTATGAACAGAGGCTGTATGTATGTAATATGTATGTAGAGTTTTTCCCTGGGCCAATTTTATTGTATAGTTATATTGTCAAAAATGTCTTGATTGATTGAGTGCTCTATACAAGCCGCGGTCTTATCAAGAGTTTGCAGCTGGCGACTTGTGACTGCGATCCACGACCATTTGACCAACTATGTGACGAAACACATATGGTTAAAAACGGGCAATACTGTGTACGGATTACTGCCCTCTCAGTTTCTCCTATTCACGTTGCCTATCCATTTTTGCTATTTCTTCTTATTCTTCAAGTTTTAAGCAAGGTTGTACATTGTACATTGTACATAGACTCGTGGACATTGGAGACAAGCTGCTGAGATCACTCAAACTCAAATTATGACAGTGATCATATTTTTAGTCACATGAGAGAGATTTGATGACTTGTGCAAACAAGTAGCAAACAACTTGCTGTACAAATATTTTTCTCTTGGGGTAAAATATTTTGTACAAAACACATTATATAATAACATAAACATTTAAAGGCACGTCTAATGCATGACTGTATGTATTATATTATTATAGTCCATTCCATGAGTTTTATAGGTAATTTGTAGCACAAACATTTTTATGGACCATATTTTTTATACAAAGATGTTTGCCTGCACTCGAATTTTACTCTATACGGTGGTCATAAAAAAATAAAAAATAAAATACTCGAGCTCAGTTAACATACTCTGTACATATTGACCAAGTAAAAGGCAATCGGCTGTTTTCTAAGCCATGAAATATTGACCGAATTAGAACAAATTTCCAGGATTTCCGGGCTGGAAATTTAATATGAAGCGTTAGCAAATGTAAATGCTATTAAAAGAGTCTAGTTATGTACGTAGAATCATTTGGGCAATTTTTGTAAGCTTGAGGGATACCGAAATGTGACAATTGAATATGGAAAAGACACATCAAGTGGACAAAGTATTACGTATAAATATAATATAGTTTAACTAGATAAATTGTAACTCTTCATGCTTGCTTTCACTTTGATCGCTAAACTCAAACTTTCACTTCCCAAGGGCATGAGCATACGTTTTTAATTGACAACAATAATGCAATTTAAAGTAATTCAAGCAAAATCAGCTTTCGAAAAGACTAGGACACGTTTAACTCCCTAGTACGACTGATATTAAAACCTAATTATCTACACTGATGTTAAGCAACAAATGATACCCACAATTTTTCAATTCTCTAGTTGATGCTTATAGATTTTACGAAAAACCGTCCTCGTGTTATTTGTCTATTTGTTAGTTGCGCTTTTTCCAAAGCTCCATACATTTTACTGACGACAGCCCAGTTGATGGCAACCCAGAGCCAATGGCAAAGATTTCAGATTTTTTAGGACTCGTGTATCTTTAGGCGTGTCTTTCTCCCTACGTAGTTTTCAGTCTACATCGTATTACATTTCTCATCATTTTGAGTATACATATGTACGTACGTACGCACAGGTTTTGTGGTTATGGGCGCAAAGTGTGAGGAGGGGGAGACAGCGAAAGCCCATGATATGAATAAATGATATATAAGCAAAGACAATGCAGTAAGCAGTGGGAAGAGGGGGAGGGGAACAGGAAACGTGCCAGACCAGGGACTAGACATTAAATTATTGACAAGCCAAGCTGAGCAGAGCTGATCACAATTCAAAGGGGAGAGTCGCATTGAGTGGGGTTTTTGTTTTTCCATTGTCTTTGAACGTCTCGAGATTTCTATCAATGTATAATACGTAGAAAAATCGGGGATTTTTTGGGTAAAAAAGTAAGGAAAATGGAAACAGTTTGTGCCAGGAGCAGGGCAGAAGTAAATACATACATGTAGTATACATGAAAGTACTAGTACGAGCATCACATACAAAGCCTGTCAAGGTGTGATTACACGTATAAATAGCGAGAGAAAAAATGGAGGAAAGAACATTGAAAAGGGATGTACACTTAAATGTTAAAGGCAGTGGAAGACGCACTGTCAGGGGAATCGAACTGAGAATTGAGAGCTGTGAATCCCCATTGAAATCACAAGTGTAAAATAAAAAAACGATCATAATGCTCCTTCAACTCGACTTGGAACTGCTCGAGTGTAGCGTGGCCAGGCCGGGAAGATTGAGCAAGAGGGAAATGTAATGTTGAATGTGCGTTCGTTTATGGATATGTGGATGTAATGAAGTTACATACATACATAGGTACATACTCTCGTACTACGTACATGTACGTGCGTATGCTCCAAGGCTGATAAGTACCATATGTTTCGAAAAAAATGGGCATGTTAGACTTTTGGAGAGAGAGAGAGAGAAAGAGAGAGAGAGAACTCAGTTCTGTACTTATATGATAAGGAAGAGATAACTTCCATCGCTCGTCCTCCTCTTTTCTCCTTATACGAGAAAGTCATCTTTACGATTATTTTCTTTTAAATTCATTGATTTTACTTCAGCCTCGCCATTCCACTTCATCCTTGAAACAGACATGTAAAGGAAGAGGGAGGAGGTGGAAGTTGAGGAAAAGGCGAAGGACAAGTAGAAATCATAAGTACATACATATATGTACATACATGTAGGTGGAACGAGAAAAGTGGAAGCGGAATACAAACACACGCATTATAGATACCTCCGTGAAATTGAAGAAGGAAAGACAGGCTTCTGTCTCCAAGGCACGTTCCTCTTACCTATCTTTCAGTAGTATTAAACTAAGAAGTGTACAGTGGCAAGACGAAGACAAAGTCAAAGAAACAATAGACTTTCCCTACCGGGTGTTGTTCAATTAATGGAACCATTTCAAACTTTCATATCTCCATAAGATATTGCATTATATTGAATTGGTGTAAAAACGCCATAAAAACTTTGAACCTTTGTCTATATTATAGACCAAAAGTTTTTATCTTGTTATGGCGCGTAAGCACCTTATAACGCAGTTTTTGAAAGATGCTTTACTTCAGTGATCCTCTTTTTAACCAAATTCATTAAAACGACTGATTTGTTTTAGCTTGTTCAACAGGGTCAACAAAGAATTATTTTTCGACTTGTAAACAAGAAATTCTTTTCTTGTGCCGATGTAAGGTGCACTTAAATTTCAAAAGTTGAACCTTATTTTGTCAAATTGAATATTAGTAAATGCAGACCTTTGAAAAATCACCCGGTATGTTTTCATAAGTAGTAATGGAAAGTGCGGTTGAACATGGAAAGTGTTCCGAAAAGCTTAAAGTTGAACGCCAGTAAGTAAATAAATGATGTACATCAGGCAAGGAAATGCTCACAACAGTTTTTAGCTGATACCTGAACCTGAAGCAATAGGCAACCAACTGGAGAAATCAATTCCATCTTTTTTCATCGGCTTGTATACGTTTCCTTGTTCTGACCAGTAGAAACAAGTAATAAAGTTTTGAATTTTGGCAAATCGAAACTTCAGCGTTTTGAAAATTAAGCAAACAATAAAGTTGGCAAAAGGTCCTTGCATAAATTGTAGCTGTACACGCGGGTCACCAACTATTTACCCTGTAGTCACGTGACAGACATCTCATTTTGTTCTGGTTCAATGCTTTGCTCGAGCACGTTGGAAACTGAAAGCTGGATGCAAAAATTTATACCCTAAAAGGCCTACAAGAATCAATACACGGATATGAATAAGGGTCATCCATTCACTATTTGCATCTTTTCATCTTTCCCCCTAATTTTATCCATTCGATTCTTGACTTTTTCTATAATATACACGAAAAGTGGACTCTTGTACAATTATGTATGCCTGAGTAGACCGCTGCAGCATGAAATAATTTTTTATGCTGGGGTGTATGTCAAATAGCATGGGTATATGGTTGCTATGGTACTCTTATTCAGCATTTGATCCAGTGTTATAAATACTAATTTAGACTTGTCCCTACAATTTTTTAGTCTTCCAAAGCTTTTTTCTAATACAAAGTAAGTGGTTGCGCAAATAATGATCTTTAACCAAAAGTTGCTTCTTCAGTTGAATTATATATTTTGCATATTTTAATAGTGTAAACAGATGCATCATTATTATGCACATTTGTAGTTTCCTCTGTTATTAACTTCAAAGCCGGTTATACTTTTTTTGTTCAGACTAACTTCTCTTGTAAACGTACATAGTGCATAGTACTCTATTCAAATGTGCATAGCACACAGTATAGCGCCTGTTTATCCTTATTTAGCATTATATTTTGGAAACTTTATACAGTTTCTTTTAATTTGTTTTCTGCGATACACGTAAATACATATTAATATGTATGCAACATGTATGATGAGCGGTATGAATGTATGCATATAGATTTAACTTGCTTGCGTCATCTCTTCTTTCCCGTTAAAAACTGGGAAACCCTGTTGAAAAACTTTACATGTAAACTATTCATACACATCCTGAATTAAAACATTTTGACTAAAATATCCGACCAAAGAATATCGTCGCTTCTTGCCTTGTGAAACTTCAATTTTATTTTCCAAAGACTTTGACTTTTGATATTAGTTTTGAGTCTTGAGTCTTGACTTGTCAGAGCTTTTGCAATATACATACTACACGTGTATACTGTACTTGTATAGCTATGTACTATGTATATGTAATATGTATAGATCCTTTTTTGAAAAAGTAAAGGAAGAAAGTCTTTAGATTTCTTTTTCTTTCATGTGATTACCAAAAGCAAACATGACATTATATGGAATGGTATGAGCCATCATGATGATGAAGGGAGAAAAAGTCGATGTTCTAAATGCATGCATGTAACTATGAAGAAAAGGAGTTTTTATTTGATTCTGTTGTAGACGTCTTCATGACATAATGAATTATTCGCCTTTTTCTTTTCCCCCATCCATTCTTCGGTCTTTCTCAGTAAGCTAGTCAGTCAGTCAGCCAGTCGTCGGTTTGAATAAACAAGGACGACGGAAAAAGGAAAAGTTGGTGAGTTTGGTTGCTTTGGTTGGAATTGAAAGTCTGAGTCGAGGTCGAAAGTCAACGAATCCATAATATTTTTGACATTCGAACCGCCCTGTTAGTCTATATATAAGTATTGAAGGAAATTATTATAATTTCTACGCCTAAACTCTTTCCCCGCAACTAATCTGTACCAGCTAACATAAATTCAACACTGATTTTGTGGTGGTAAATGGTTGATTCTATAAAGACGGGGGAAAGAAAGAAAGGAAACTACATATAGATATGCACGTAAATTTATGTGTAATATGCATAATATATATACCTACATGCCGAAATAAATTGGTTCAAACTTGAAACTTTTTAGCTTGTTGACTTTCTTCCTCCTCTTTAATGTTTGACCCATTTTTTCCGGTTCTTTTTCTTTTCCTTTTAGCTATAGCAAGCTTCAGATTCTCCGTTCATATGTACAACATGCAAAATGTATCTTTAATGTGTAATAAATTATGCAACCTTTTACTTTTGTGTTTGCCTTTTTCATTACTTATTCTGAGGTGACTTGACTTGGCTTTCTCTGCCTTGGTTTTTTTTTGGTTTTATGAAGTGTAGGGTGCTATGGTATTGAGACAAAAAACACACACAAAAGTTAAAGTTCCTCTCATCATCATAATTAAAGTAAAATATTGTGGTTGATCGTTGTGAGGCATAATTTATAGATGGAAGAAAGTATTTTCGTGCCGTATCATATTGAGTTCCTTGTAATAGCTTTCCTTTTTTTCCTATCTTTCAAAAGTAGAACAACTGCTAACAAATGACAAGGCAGTTTAGGTTTTATTGACTCTTTTCATACCTGTGATGAGATACACCAAATACACATACCTAGATATGATGTGATCCTACTATCTATATGTACATGTATGTTATGAGTACTGGCGGAGAATAAAATTGAATGGTCTAGGAGCACGATATCAAATTACTTTACTTTTTTTCTCTACCTCAAAAATCTATACAGTCGAACGACGAAGAAGAATGTGAGAGGAAACCATTATAGTACGTATACAGTACCATGACATAATGAGCTTCTTTTAATCTTTTGGGGTTCGATAAAAAATAAAGAGCGGCACCACCACCACATGGTTCTAATTTTTAATACCCTATAAGCACTAGGGAGGTTTGACAATTCGTGAATTGAAACGCAATTTCTCATGAAGTATTTAACGCTCATGTTTACAAACAAAGCCCCTTTAATTGTATCTACAAGTAAGTCTGTTTAAGTATAGATTATAGATGTACAGAAATTGGTGGAATCTGAGCCACCGTTTTCCTTTGCTGTAGTTTTTTACAGTTCTACCCTTTTACCCTTTCAGTTAAACAAATACATTCCTCAAAGTACGTGAAGCGCGTACTGTGTACTGATTTAGCAGTATTTTTTTCGACGATTTGAAACGGACATGGAAAATGCGCACATATAATATTAGTAAACATACGATAATATAATATAGAAAGGAATTGGGGGGAAAAGAATATTATTGAATAAAGTGGCACACACATGATCACACACCAAAAAATTGTGTTTATTTTATTGTTCCTATTCTGGCTGGGGAATAGTATGATGGGATCCAAACAAATTCACACATATATATTTTTTAGTACATCCGGCAATAAGTATTTTAGTTGTGGTAGTATGTGTAGTATGTAGTGGTAAAAGTTAAAAGCCTTGGGTGAGTTCCATTCGTGTGAGCTCACCATCTTCATTCATTCATTTCCAACTTTTACTCATAAGTACATACTTCATCGTCTACCAGGAATGTAAAAGGAAGTAGAATCTTCACTTTACCTTGGCGAATTCCATATTCTATAGATATACCTATTCATGTACTTATAGATTACGTCCCTATAACGTTCTTCTTTTTCGATTTTTTTTTCATTCTCTTGGTATTTCAAATGAGCGAAATTAAATGCTTGTTTTTTCAAACAGAATTTGGAAAAAAACGCAGAAGTAATGGAGAAGGGACTATTTCAGCCAAGTATGTACACACGTAATGCATGTATACGTATTATTATTATTGAATTGCATGCATGAGCTCTACTTACATATAATATACCAGAACAATATTGGTACACCACACTTTTGTACATTGGAAAAAGGGAAGAATATTTTCTCTTTTCACCTACCCGCATATTTTGGGCTCAACTTCCATATATTTTATCCTAAAATATAATACATACTATACAACCATATACTCGGTAGTTAAGGTAAAAGACACACTGAGCATTGTATCATACAGAATGCCGTATGAAATTTAGCAGAATCTTCAAATATTTCTAACGCAGGATGCACAATAATATTATGAAAATATGGAGAATTCAATAGAGTGGAGGTCACTGTAAAACAAAAATAAGTTAATAACATCGGTAGTATGATGTTCAAAATGCTCAAAAAATTGATACCATTTTGAGAGTATTTTGCCAGGGGTATAATGTTTTCAAGAACTTGGAGTTTTAGAATTCCTTATGATTAGAATAATTACATTTAAGTAAATTTCAGCAGTTACTTACTAACATTAACATAATATACTTACCTGCCTTGCACAAAATAGGTTCATAAGTTTTACTAGTAACTACTTAAGTCTCTGTTAGCATATGAGAGCTAATAAAACAAGTGTCTTTGTCTCATCGAGTCATTGAAAATGAATGCAAATATAGAGTAGCATAAAGGAATGAATTATTTAAATTCCAATGCGTGGAATTTCTTGTAATTCAACGGTATAAAAGTAAAAAAGCAATAGTTAGTGCAAAAGGTGTATAAAATGTGAAGTAAATTATTTTTAATTGCGGTTATTAGACTAAAGTGTTGTTCGTGCGCGTATCTAACGTAGAATCTTTAGATTCTAAAGTGAAAAACTTTTGTATCGCTAATTCTTCTATAGTTTGGAGTGTGAAGTATGTATGTATCATATTACAATAATAATTGTGTTTGTCCACCGAATAGTTTTAAAACTTCAATCAAAAGATGCAGTATTATGTAATTATGTAGTTGTAAAGTGTTGAAAACAAAGTCATATTTTGTTTCATAAACATCTCAAAAAATCTTTTAAATAAAATAATAATCATTTTAATTTCATTATTTATTTTTACAGGTTGTTCGTGATTCGTGATGACTGGATATCTGAGGTCATCGTTGTCATCATATCTGTTGTGAATGAAAAGAAATGACAATGAAAACACTCTCGCTTGCTACAAACTATGGATTTGTGGACGATTAAAGAAAATATCGGTTACTGAATTAATTTTTTTTTGTGTGTATGTGTGTGCGTGTAATTTGTGCCGTTTGTTCGTTATTCATCGCTCGCGTGTGCTCGATCTTACGTCGTTAAAAAGATAAAAATATATATAAGTAAAAATATCCTTCGTCATCATCAAAGCAGTGTGTGTGTCCTTTAGAGTCTCTGTTCGTCAATCTTGATTAATCTAATAATCACCATGATGATGTTCCTTTTGGAAAATGTGTATCTAATAGTGAATAATCATAAAAGAGGAAAGTTGATGGTTTTGGAGGTTTGAGAAAGCAGAGAGGAGAGCGAGGGGAGACAATAAATATGAAAATGGAAACATTGGTGAGATTACAAGAGAACGAAAAGAAGGGGGAACGGGTTAAAAGAGAATGGGATTTCTCTTCCGTAATCACAATGAGTCGGTTGAGTGAGCTTAGTTACTGTTTTCAAAACGGAGTGGAGTGCTGTTGGAAAAGTGACAAAAACAGAGGTCGTCTGAGGACTGTGTGCAGTAACTCCTTTTACAGTGTTTTTGTGATTTTGAGTTTGTTAATAGTGTCTTCGTTATTCATAGAA
Source organism: Sminthurinus bimaculatus (assembly GCA_034698285.1). NCBI lineage: Eukaryota > Metazoa > Arthropoda > Collembola > Symphypleona > Katiannidae > Sminthurinus > Sminthurinus bimaculatus. The sequence continues at coordinate 24,394 of JAQIVE010000457.1, forward strand.
GGGGTTCAATCCTCTGAAGATTGGACAGCAATGTGTCCAAGTAAATGTAAATGTACCTGGGTGAGAAAACATTTTTTGAATGTAATATAAATAATTATGATACATCTTGTAAATTATTTGGGACTTTTGAAGGACAATGCTACCAGTATAATATTTTATGTTATTTTATGAAAACTTTTTGTAATCAAATTTTTTAGTAACAAATAAACTATTGCTATTACCTATAGGTTTCGGGACGGAAGACAGCAGAATGTGTGAACGCTGGTTTTAATAGAATTCCCAATGGACTGTCGCCTGAAGTCCAAGTCCTTGATTTAAGCCATAATTCGATTTCGCAATTGACCAAAGATGCTTTTACGTCGATGGGACTCGATAATCTCCAAAAAGTAAAACTAAATTAATGAATTAAAAACGCTTTAGCATTGCTATTTTTATTACATATTGGCTAATATTAGTCACATAATATACAATAATATACAAAAAATATACACTAATATTGTTATGATATTTTGAATATATTTTCTATTTTACTCATATTGTTACTTATTAATATATTGTATAGGTCTTTCTAAAGAACTGTGGAATCGAGAAAGTCGACAAAGATGCATTCCGGGACCTCAAGATTATGATTGAATTGGACTTGACAGGAAATAAAATAGAAAGTTTGTATATGGAAACCTTTGCGAGTAATGAGAGATTAAGAGAATTACGTTTAAAAGAGAATCCATTATCTGTACTCAAAGGTACTCAATTCCCCCCACTACTTCACCTCAAGCTTCTTGACTTGAGTAATTGCCAATTAGAGCAATTCAGTAAAAAGACATTTGATAAATTAGCCGTGTTGGAGACTCTGGACTTGACAGGGAATAAGTTACAATACATTTCAGAAGATATTTTGACACCACTGAAAAAACTCAAAAGTTTATCACTTCAAAATAATCCATGGAAATGTGATTGTCGCTTAAAAAGTTTTCGAGATTGGGTCATGGCCCAAAAATTGTATCAAGTTACTACTTGTGCTGAGCCAGGTCACTTGGCAAACTTCCAGTGGATTCATCTGCAGTCAAAAGACTTTGCTTGCAAGCCAGAAATTGTAGCACTACAAATAGGAGGTCAAGCAACTGAGGCTAGCATAGCTTATGCTGATGTTGGCAGTGATATAACTTTAGCTTGCTTCGTAAGTAAAATATCTAAATACATTGATCAATTTAAACATTGCTTTATTCATGACTACATATAGCATTGAAATTTTTGTCCCTTGTTGCGCCATAGGTAAGGGCCAATCCTCCACCCGATGTGAAGTGGGTACGGGACGGACAAGTTCTGACAAATTCATCTCGAAACCAAGGGAAAATTTATTTACTGCATATCAGCGGAGAATATGAACGGTGGATTAATCTTACTATAGTTAAGTCAGACGTCGACGACGCGGGAGAGTACACATGTGTTGGCAACAATGCAGGTTTGTACTTTGTTTAAAATCATTGTATACTATGATTCTAGGTTGGTATTTTTGTTTTCATTGAATGTCTAATTAATCGTTGATAACTATAAATAATCAATCGTTTTTTATTTCCGTAGGTGGTTTTGTCGAAAAGAATCTTACTTTAAATTTTCAAGATGTTCCGCCTATTGGAACAGGTACGTTAGTTTTCCAATCTTTTTAAAAGCTCGCACTGTCATATTCGGTATATTATTATGTGTAAATTATTATCAAAATATACAGTGGAGTAACACAACCAACATTTTATCTTTTTTTTTGTAAAAATAGGAGTGGGTCCAGGCATTGGACTTGGTAGTGGTGCTTACCGAGATCAATCGTGGCTGTGGATTTTAATTGGTGTACTAGGCTCCTTGGTCATCCTCACAACGGTCATTATGATTGTGTGTTTTTGCACTAGGTAGGTTCTTACAATAAAGGAACAAAATTAACCATCAAAAGTTTACAGAAACTTTGTGTAAATACTAAATGCATATACCAGTATGTAATACGTTGCCATGGGTGACTACGTACTTATTGCATTTAATTTCCGCTTTTATATTTTATCATTCATAGTATGCCATTTTTAATTAAAAAAATATTGTACTTTAAATTTTTGAAATAGGAAAAGACGAGTGAAAACAGCGAGAGCCCAAGATTTGAAGGTAATGAGATATTCTTTCTTTGTTGTACTCTTCAGTAAAAAAAGCCTTACCTCTTTAATAAATTACTACTTAATTTCTATTTCATTTTCTGCTACTCTGTACTTTCATGAACCTTCCTCAACACCCATGTACATATATGAAAGTTTGATAGTCTATTACTTTAAGTTTACGTTTTACATATTTAGATTATTTAGAGTAATATAGGTCCGTTTGTTTTTTAAAATTTAAAGCCAAAGTGGTTTAAAATCGTTCATTATAACAAAATATGAACCACAAGGGTTGAAGAGCCTTTTTAAAGCTTCGAGAATTCTACAACATTTTTCTAATTCCCCTTATCTTTTCAATAATTTAGCATTAGAAGCGAAGTAAGACACTCAAAACTACTCTTAAATATTTTACACTCTGACACTTAAATGTACCAAGTTGGCTGAATAGCTAATATTCAACAGAGTATGCTCGTGTGTAGTTTTTAAGTTATTGGTCTCATAGATATCAGAAACCTGCTTTCATATCCCTTTTAAGCATGACAATCCATTTTACAAGAATGTGGTCCTGATTGCATGAACTACATGTTATATTTTATTATAATATATAGAGGACGGCCGTTACAATTTCGAACTATGACATATCGTCGATATTAAAATTTAATAATTTGATCTAGGGACATGAAAATAACTTATACATACATGGTTGGGTTATGTGTATGGGCATATAGCCATATTATTACGGTATTAACCAAACGATCTATACTTAAACGTCTGAAAGGAAGCGTTTGATTCTTTAGAGCTATTGAATTTTATGAACGTTGCTTTCAATATTGATTGTACTTATTATTAAAATGGAAATTTACTGCCTAATATTTGTGCGTCGGCAGACGTTTGATAGCAAAACCTATTTTCTATGTGAAATTAAGATTCTTTCGTCCATTGTTGATTCTTATTAATAGTATGACCAATGAAAAACCCTTTACAGCCAATTTCTACTGAAATAAAGAGCTTACTGGCCTCAGCAGTAGTTCAAAATGAAAAATAATATCCTTTGGACTTTGACAAACATACCTTTGAGTTTAGTTTTGCTAAAAGCTAAAATGAAAATGCTTTCTCTTTTGGTCAGTTTTTGAATGTTATCCGGAAATTTTGTGTAACTATGTGTACGTCAAACTACTTTATTAGACTATTGTCTCTTGTAGGAGCTTCGATATTGTTATTATAATCATATATTATGATTAAATTAATATCGGACAAGAAACAAATTCTTGCCTTGAAACTTTCACAGAATATCTCACTTTAATTTGAATCAACGGTGTAGTTTCTTTCTATATTATATAATATAATATAATGCTTGCTTTACAGCACGCTTTCAATTTAATAGCTTGTTTACACTAGAAATCTCATCAAAGTCACGTCTAAACTTTATGGAATTTAGATAACATTTACGATCATAAAATGTTGTCATCAAGTATTTCGAATATTTCATTTATGCGTGTTCTTGTCATAGTTCTACATGCATTGATGACATTTTAATGGTCCTTTTAATAATGGATGGTTGAATGTTTTCTGTGTTTAGTGTTTATGTATACACATAGTAACGCACAATTTAAGGTATTTCCACGCTTTTCATGTCGTATTGTCAGGATGCTAATTGAGGCTTAGAATTGATGGCTGCCACCATGTACCTATGCATTATGCATATTTTGCATGTGTTACAAATTCCTAATTTAATAATAAGCACTAGGTTACAAATGTTCACAAACTCTTTAGGTTTTCAATGAAATGCAAATATTAACAACGGGTTGAATGACTTTTATTGTGGTTGTCTTTATTCGAAAGACTGAGTTTTTGTTTTAGTTGTGAGCTATGAGCATACATGACTGACGTGAATGATGGTGATCCATAATGTATGCTTTATGCACGTATGTGTGTGTATAATGTCTGATATCTGGGAAAAGCGCAAAAACTTTCTCCGTGGTGAAAGATGGTTTTTCTTTAGCTTGTGCTAAAATGCTTGGAGGAACAATGAGTTACTTTTTATTATTATTATGCAAGTTTGTTTTTATTTGAATTTTTATGTGTTTGGCTTTATGTAGAAATGTGTAGGCTTTATTGAAAACCTAATTTGTATACCACAAGCGAACTACCTATAGTCTTTAGTTTCCTTTCTGTATGCTCCATATCGAATTTAATAGCTTGCGTCTTTAACCCCAATTTATAAAACGAAACCCTGACTTTCGGGGTGGGTGTCCTAAGTAACAATTTTTATACATTGGCTAAAATGCTTAGAATTTTAATCTATCTATTTAATGTACCTATGCTGGGAATTTCGGAAGAAGTGTCTGTAAAAAAAATTAATAAGGCTGGAGATATCGACGGACTTCTTTTTATGTGACCTTTGCTTTGTACAGAACGAGGCAAAAAACATGAATGGATCCGTTGCAGGGTACACGGAGTGCCCAACGCAAAATAGTAAAGCTGAAGTGCCAAAGCAGAACGTGATTACTCTGACGCCAGAGAACGGAAGTGGGATTGGGCCCAATAACAAGACGCTGGTGGGAGGGATGTCTGTCGTCGCAATTAGAAGAGGTCGCCTCGACGGTTATGAGGGGCTTCCGCAAACTGAGGTTTGATAGTTCAAGTGCAAAAATACGTACATAATATACTTCGGAATACCATGGGATAAGGTTTCAAGTTTAGTCATAATCCGGGTTCAATTAGAAAACATTTTGAAAATTGGACTTTGGTATTGTGTTCCCCAGAATCTGTTTTTGTTTTTCAGGGTATTGACTTTGTCATCATTTGAATTTTTATTTTCTCGAATTTGGGGACTATTCTCGTACTCTCCACCATTGTTTGCTTTTTATACTCTTATTTGGTTTAAAGTTCTTATCCAAGTATAAAAGAACTCATTTTTTGGGGGGTTCATCCGTCGGTCGGTAATAAGTATCAGCGTGTAACTTGTAGGCCTACACATACGGTTTCTGACTAAGCTTAAACTGTTCTTTTCAATGGTATCATCGCTTGAAATAGCGTATAATTTTTTCGTAAGAATTCATTCTATAGGAGTTCTTGTTTGTTCTACAGTTTGAACTATCAGACTTGCCTTCCATGTCACAACACCATCATCCTCATCCACATCCTCATCAGTTGTCTTATTGTCCGGATCCAGCCTCCTATGTGCCTCAAACTCAAGCTTCATATGACGAAATGAATCGAGTCCTCGCTCTTGGTGGTTCTATCATCCCAATACACTCCTTCTCTTCACCCATGGTAAACATTCACTCTGTTCAGACTCAGACTACTGCCAGTTATCAGTTTTGATCTTATGTGTTCACTCCTCCTCATACTCAAAGTCTTATGAATGCGACGACTACTGATGACTGGCCCATTTTGTAATCTCAAAAGTGACCTACTACTCCTACTAATATTGATACTATATTGTGTATATAAAAAAGAACTATTATATTATACTGTTTCATACTAGTCACGTACTATATATAATATTATAATCTATCGAACACGTTGTTAACGTAAAGGGAAAGAAAAGTAACAAACGTAGAAAAGAAATACACGTTATAATATTACTTGTTGTACATTTTCTAAAATGTACAACAAAATCATTCTACTCTACTCTTGATACTCGTTAATATTCTAATAATAATAATACATAATAATATATAGTTATATATTCTCTATATACATGGTAGTTTTTAAAAAAAAACACTTTTGTACACGATTAAAAAGTACAATAATAGTAACTTAAAATGATACTGTATTATTAAGATAAGGTAACGGACATGTACATGGCAAATTGACGATGACAACTTTAAAAAATCTAAACAATATTTTAATACTAAGCTTCGTAAGCTAAATAACTTGGTTACTCATCATGCTACCAGATCTTTCTTTATAAAAACACTAACTTGCTTTATAGTATGTATATACGAAATACGAATAATGTAAGTAGATTGGGTGCAAGGTGTAGATTCTAGATTATAATAATTTTTTCTGCCTTTCTATCGCCGTTCTTTCTGTGAAGTATGAATGTGAAATTTTATCGGATAGGGTTTTTGCTTTATATTCGTTTGGTTTTCAGCTAAAGTCATCATCAGTGATCAGTGATTGTATCCATTACAATAGTACACGTATTATTCCATCTACCTATCTACTTAATACATTATGTATGTACTTGTAGTATAGAATCTTTAAAGAAAGGATAAATATTTTTACAATTTCATTCTCTCTTATCTCTTTCTCTTGCGTAGTGTCTATAAATATCGATCCATCCAAGCGAAAATATTATTATTATTCGGCTTACAATACTATAATATATTATGTATTAAAAAACAAAGTAAAACAATAGGTAGAAGAGAAATAACTAAAGTTAAACATTTTTGGTACACACAGTTTGCGTCGAAATCAGAAAGTAAAGTATGCGTATAATTGGGGTGTAAGGTATATAAATTTAATTAACCGTGTGCGCAATATCTTATTAATGTAGAACAAAATGAACTTATTCTTGCGTTTTTTAACCCTATGGTATCTATGTGTAAATGAGTAGTTGGGACAAAATTCTTGTTTTCTGATCTTTTTTTTTTCATTGTATCCTTCCTATTATGGTTTGTATCATAAAACTTGCTGATAATATCTTTAAAAAAAGCTAACAACTACTTATACATACTTCTTGTTCTATCAAACAAACTACTTCTTCTTCTACTACTTCTACTACCGTACTACTACTACTACTACTACTACTACTACTTGCCCCTTCATGTGTGTACTTCTGTTCTCTGTAACATCTTCGATAACTTGCTGTGCAGAGCTGGAAATATGATTGGATTGGATATGATTCTACTTGCAGGGTCCTCAACAGTTTGATCAAGAGCACCATGGAGTTGGAGGAGGAGGAATCGATGGGACGACGACACCTCTTCTAGGACAAACCTCATCACCATATGCTATGCCGACGACTGATGTAGCAGCCTCGGATTATCCGGATTTGCTCGACATTCCTCATCGGTCCCAAGAATCACCAGCTGGAAGCTCGGCCAGTACAGTTCCAGACTCAACTCGACTTATTATGCCTCAACAGTTGAATCCAGCCACTCTTGCCTATGACACGTCAACTCCAGGTCGAAATCCTACAATATTATATGGTCATCATCCTCATATGATGGCAAGGCCAAATTCTCCATATGCTGCAAGTATCTCTTCTTTTACCTCGGAGCCTCCACAAGTCACAGTTATTGTTCCACCCGCCAATCGACCTGGTTATGTTACATTAAGGCGACCTCGAGTCCCCAGTTGGTCACCCGCCTCACCCTACAATGTCCCTCCATCAACGACCCCTCTCCTCTCACCTGGCTCAATGAAATATGATCGACAGGAACATATTGGGCCGAGAACGACTGATAGACCTGATATGTTAGGACCACGTACTACGGCTGATGGAAGTTCTCGCCTCAGTTTGAATAAAATTGGTGACGGAACGGGAACTTTGACACCGTCCAGTGCTCGATCTCCAACCGTTAGACAAACCCCACTTTCACACCATAGTCCCGCCGTTCTCTTTAATTTTGCTCCAATTCAAGAAATTGATCCATCAACAAATAGCAACATAGAACAGTCATTGTCAACTTTACCGAGGTCGTGGAAGCCTGGGCCAAATGCCATTGGAGATACAAGTATAAGTAGTGAAAATAGTATTATTATACCCAATACTCCTGGGTCACACTCGACTACTGGCAAAAAGATTCCTCCACGCCCTCCTCCCAAACCCAACAAGAAACCAAATCCCAATTCTTCTGAAGCGACCAAATCAGTACAAACTACAACCACAGCGCCAACAACAACAGTAGCAGTTACAACAACAGGGACGAGCACGACAACAACAACAGCAAAAACAAGTAGCACTGGCCAAGAGGGTGATGATGGAACGGAAGTATGATAAGATTATCAAAATTGTCACTATCACCTGTGAGTTTCTTCCCTTTTTTTACATTGAAAGTTCTAATATAAACTTAAAATCGGTGAAGATTTTTTTATCGCAATAGTACATATTATTATATAAATATGTAATGAGCATTTTTTTATTCTTTTATAAAAAGTAAAAAGTAATTAACGAGAGATATTATACATGTTATTTGAATTTATCATAATCAACTCAACGAAATAATCGCCGCCGGATCTAAGCATATACTATAATGTGTAATATAAGAAAAAACTTTTTATAAGAACTACATCAATGATAATGTTATACATGATTGAAGTGTAAAGTTAGAATGAAAAGTTAAAACCCGTAGTGAGTTCTTTTTACATGACTACTCGTACCTTTTTCATGTATATGTAATATTATTGTCTATTTATTAAACAAAACCCCTCCTCAACAAAATACATGATTATATGTGTGTCTCAATCTCAAAATCAAAGATTTCAAAAATTTCCATATCATTCAGTTGTTTATGCTTCATGCATAATTTGTATATTGTTTTGTTGGTGAACTTATAAATACTTTGACTTTATTCGTTTTTAATGTTTTTCACCAATATTATTTTAGTATTAGAAACTCATTACTGACTACTGTTGTAAATGTACTATATTATTGTGTTATGTTCTTGCTTGATCACTAATTTATATATACATATTAGAAACCTTTAGTGGTTCATTAATATTATACCTACCTTACGAGTTTATTGTTGTTATTTATGACCCTTCTTCATTATGACTGACTAGAAAACAAAATCTATTGTAAAAATGTTTTACGTCAAAATAGAACATTATAAGTAATAATAATTATTTATTTATGGTATTATTTTAAGTTTTATTGTATGTTTGTCTAGTTATTTTTGTTTGCCATATTATATTATAATATTCAAAAGTTATTAGTTTTTTACTTTGTATCTGTTATACATACATTATAATATTATATTGTTTCAAAAAGAAAAATACTCCTAAATTCTTGATAATATATCTACACTTTCATTGTATATTGGGGGTATTCCGCAGATTCTCCAAGACTAAAAGATCTTAATATAGATACTCTAGTTGTGCGGAGCTGCTAAACGACCACTATCTATATGTAACAAACTACGGGTATTCTACAGATTCTACATTTCAATCTGAAACGGTTAATTTCATTAAGTTCTTAGTTACTACAGTTCTGCAGAATTACACAACCTACAAAGAGACTGCAGAACTATAGGAACTAATACAAAATGAAAAAACTGTAGAATTTGAGAACACTTACCCTTTCTACATCAATGCAAAACTAACTACACAGAGAATCTCTGAAATACCCCTGAGTAAAATGAAAAGTTTTTTATCGGTACATATAGTTATATATTGGTAATAAATAGTAATAATAATAATAATTACTGTTTCCTCCACAAATAACATTTTGGTATATCACCACGGTTGATAAGGCATATATGAGATATACTGTTATTTATGGACGAAATAATGTTATCAATTAATTATTACATATTATATTGTTACAATTTCGAAGCATAAAAACGAGTTAAGGACATAAAGTGAGTTATAAATAGAGGCCAATGATGAGGACAAAATAATGTTCACGTCATACATCATATTATTATTATAACATGTAATATGTATATTGTATAAGGTCTAAGCAGAAAATTATATCTTGTATTATAACTATAGTGTATCTTAATATTTAATGTATTATAGTTGGATTGAAGTGAGGTGTGCTTGCTTTATATGCTAAGTGTTCTAAATAATGTAGCCAAATAGGTTTTGTATGTATGCCGTCTTGTTATGGACGTATTTAAAAAATTGTATACTACCGACTTAATTACATATTATATTAATAACATGGAATATTATAACGTTAAAAAAGCAAACGAATAATATTGCAAGATGAATCCTGAACAACCATAATACTTTATAAATAACCATACACAAAAAATATATTATTATTATCCATACTAAATGATTGTATAATAATAATTGATAATAATAATAATAAAATTGACTTATGGATTTGCTAATTGAGTACAAAATGAATAATATATCGTCAAAATATGCTCATAATCATTCTTAACTTAAGTTTACCAGGTGACCTATGTAGCAGTGATGTTTCTCCATATATATTACGAACATTGAAAAGCATCAGTTCTATACAGGTCACCTGGTATAAAAGGATTGATGTTCAACTCTCTTAAGGGAGCAAATCATATCAGTTTATCGTTTTAATGTTTTTTTTTTGCATTCTGCAACTTCCGGCAAAGACCGTTCGATTGTGGCTACCCAGTAACCTCTATAGTAACGCAAACGGAAATGATCTCACTTTCCCCGCTTGTATTTTCAGGTCCTTTAGTTTTCCTCATCGCATTTTTGTATTTACACACACGTTTGGTTCATATGCAGCAATTTGAGAGTTTATACGGCGTTATATATATTTACCTCCATAAAAATAGAGGCAATTGAATTTACAGTGTTCAAGTCATTACTTTTGTACTTTCTCCATTACACTCTAAAGTTCAAAATCATAGAATGAAATCCGCGCAAACTGATGGGATGGTCATCGACACCAGTAAGAGTTCTTTGGACAGCGGACAGCTTGGAAACATCGGAATAAATTCGTAGAACATTTTGTATGCAAAGTCCTTTACACGCTGTGTTGATGGCCCTTCTCTGGAAACGCTGGTTTTAAATAAAATGATGGAATCATTTATATGGTAAACAAAAATACAGTCTTTATCGTTTTTTTCGGTTTTCTCATTGTTCCATTTCACCTTGTTTCAATGATGTGTATCCAACAAGTAGAAAACTCTGCCCTATGCTTTTAATTAAAAACCCAAAGAAAAAGCAGTTAAATTTGAAAAATTCCAATTTCTAAAGTTACAGAAATAAAGTTTTACCTTTTAATTAAGTTTGCAACAGAGCCGTAATAAAATCCCCGCACTCCGTCTCTGATGAAAAAGTATACAATTAACTGGTATAATATGGGATGAAAATGTTTCATATTTCATAATTTTTAATGTTGGAAAATAATTTAGATAATATATTTTATTTAAAAAATGGAATCTGCCTACCTTTTGTAGATTTTATACATGTACCAAATTGGGCTTTTCTATAAGAAAGACATATCCAATCACTTCGTTACCGTTTGTAGCTGTCTATCTATAGTTTGTACTTTTTCATTTATTTTCGTATCAAAATTTAGTTTTGTAATTCTTTAAATAAGCAAAAGACTTGCATGTGACATTGTCGAGCTATCCATTAACTTGTGATTTCGGAATATCATATATCGTCTCACAGTATCTGCTGGATATGAAATAAAACTGGATATGCTAGAAGCTAAGAACGCCGGCAACATAATTCCTAAAACGTTTCCCCGATTTTCAGTTGACAGTAATGACATGCCGACATCAAAAATGCCAAAATACATAGACCTATACAGTTTTGAGAATTCCATGCTTTAAATTTAACATGGCATACCATTTAACACTAATCCATGTAGGTATGTAGTTTCAGCACACGCGTGTGTATTCACTTATTACATAAATATATGCATACATGTATTAAATAATGTATTTACATAGTACCGATAAAGCATTACACCCAGTAAAGAAAAACCAAGCCCGGAGTAGACGGCTGAAATACCATTATTTCTATACGTACGGAGAATTATCCCTGCAACATTATTTTTATGAACACGTTTCCCTTTCTTTCCTGCCATATCTGTTGCTAATCTGTAAAACTCATACAGGCAAGTAAGTACAAAAAACATTAAAGCATATAATACGCTTGTGGGAATATCCACCGTTTGATATTTATACGTATTTGCCTATATCCAACGGCAGCCTTTCCCTTGGAAACTCCACGCATGCATCATGTATGCGTATGAACGATAGAAGATCATAAAGAACCTTATAGTGAAAGTCAGTGAAAGTTTTGCAATTCTCAAAACTTTTCACTTTCTTTAACTTTTAGTTGCATTAAATACCTATCAAAAATAAAAGTATATGAAATCGTACGTTGTTTTTGCGTAATCCATCGGATATGTGAAAGTCGTAAGTATCATGGCTGCCAATCCACCGCTGACAATTCCTTTTATCAACTTATCGACTGGACGTTGCGGATTATTGTTGGCCTCACCATGGTTTAGTAAAGACTCCAACTTGTCTTTTAAAGCAAAAGTAAAAGCTTGATTTGGAATAGAATGGGCCAGCGAAGCTGTATGACCTCGCCACAGGGCAAAGAAACCTTGATTTTTCACAATTCTTCTAAAACATTCAGCTATCCCTCTGTTATGATTAACTAAAATAATTCAAAGTGGTTTGAAATCAAAAATTGTACATCTTTGTCATGGTGTCTAAACTTTATTATTGCTTATTATTATGTTGGTAATATGCATGAAGTTTAGCCACCATGATCTTTATGTGTTGAATGGATAATAGAACGATCAAAAAGAAATTTACAATGAATTTAATTAGCTTTTATGGATACGCATATTACCTATTGCAAATTTTTTTGAAGTACTGACTGATTTATTCAAAGCTTGAACTTGAAGAACCAGTTTAATTTTATCTATCGGTGCTGTAATCTAAAAAATAACGATGTATGTAGTAGGGAACATAGTATTGTTTAGTGCCTTGACAACTAACCCAATTATATTGCTCAATAATTCATTGTCAACAAATATTTGAAATTATTTGTGACAATGAATCATTGCTCTAAAAAACTTGCGATTCATTGTTACAATTA
>JAQIVE010000458.1:0-37245 GCA_034698285.1 Sminthurinus bimaculatus
CTTCCATTTAAATTGAAGACTGCTGTGCAACGTAAAGGGGGTGAAAGAAAGCCATGCAGGGTATAAAATTTGTTACTTTTGTTGCTATTAGTTCCACTATTGGTTCTATACGATTATTACTTGTTCGTCGAATATATTTAAGTATACATACAGTGTACGTTGTGTATGTGTATAAAAACAAAAATATATACGCATAGATGGATTCATTTTACTTTTATTTGTGCTATATTATATATGGGGGGTAATATAATACAGAAGAGACTAACTAACTAACCAACTAACTGAGAATGAGAACTTGACAAAAAGTATTACTTTACTCGTATCAGTCAGCCCACATGTAGTGTGAGAGAGGAAGCGAGACAGAAAAAAAGGAAAAAGAGGGATAGATTTGGATGTTGAACCTCGCCTTCGTCTCTCGAGTCAACTATTACAGGCACGAGTAGTGTGCCTTGCTTATATACATACTTATGATATCCTCATATATGAAGTGGACTATACATGTATAAGCTAACATGCTAAATAAAGTCTCATATATGAGTCAGTGAAAGTGTAAAAGAGGAAAGGCAAAGAAAATGAAAGAGAGAGAGAGAGAGAGAGAGAAAGCAACAAATTGTCCAAGGGAGAAAGTCTCCATGTTTTTATTATTATACTCTCGCCCGAGCATGCACAATGCAGACACATGTATGTACGCCCTGTATATATATACATAGATAATATAAAATGGAAAATGGAGTCTCGTGTGAGCTGCGAGTGTAATAATATATTTTATAGTCAGTTGTTGCTGCTTTCTTTATTTCTCTCTGTTTCTCTCCCTTACCCAAAAGTAGTAACACGACACACACACACACATATGGAGAAAGTTCTCATTGTAAAGTCCTTGTATAAAGTACATGATACACAGACAGGAATATTTTCAAGATTAACAACAACTCGAGCCTAAATACATACACATACATACATAGTAGAACTGCAGTATCTCATCCTTGTATTCCTTCTCCTTTCTCCAATGTTATTAGTTTCCTAGAAAACATGTGATGTTTGGAGGTTACAGTCAATATTCATTGTATATGTATTATGTATATTTGGGCGCTCTCTCCTCACAGCTTGTTATGTATAACTGCCTCAGAATTTGAACCAACCAGGCCATTTCTTCAAGCCTCTGCTTTCAACATGATACAGTCACGATAATAGTGGCCGACTCATCTAGTCAGGGAACATTGTACACTGTATAATATAATGTATATACAATATACAGCTTGCTACTACATTTTTTCCTCCTCAAAATCCTTTCTGCTCCATCCCCCTGTTATTTCCCAATATACATATTAAATATTGGTACACACCATCAGACGGATACAGGATAAACCAGTGAATTTGGGTAAAAAAATAACATGGAAGTTTGAACGCTCAACATTTTAATACACTGCGTAGGCAAGTTCTTTTGAAATGGCACTTCAAATACGGTTATTATTTGCGAAATAAAGCCTCATTTCCGTTCCGCCACCCTCAAAATGTTATGATGTATAACAGAAAATGATGGGATATGATGCTCCTTACTATATACTAAGCAAAAGGGTTTCATAATCGTATCTAGGTACATACAAACCATAGACAACCCACTCGAATTCTGCGACAGCAATGCTACACAAAGCCTGATTTGCAAAAGAAATGGTGAATTGTGTGTTACATACAGAATGATGCATAATGCATTCTATATACTATATACTGTACAGCAGTTGCACATTAAAATAGCGAACGTTACATTTTATCTGCGTAATCCCAATTCCAGCCGGCTAATCGTATTAATTGACTAACTCAACATTGAATTGAATTTACAGGCGCGTTCACGTCTCGGAGAAAACACTGAGCTTCCTCAACGACGAGTTTGAGGTTGAGCCGGGACATGGCGAGAAGAGGGAAGAACTCCTCCGGATTGCCGGAATCAAAACATACTTCATTGTCAAAGTGAAGAAGCCGGTATGTACACAGAAATTATTATTATTATCATTGCTGCATTATGTGCTATATTTTACTATGATGTAGTCTTGAGCCCATCATTTATTTATTTATCTTCCGTCGGTGATTATGACAAATGTTCTTGGAATAATTATAATATAAATACTAGAGCTTTCGACGGCTGAAGTCACTTGCAGTAAGTCTGTTCTAGAGTCAGGAAAAGCTTATATTGTGGACTTTCGTAGTTGACTAGATGAAACACGGGACCTTAAACATCTCATACTAACTTTGTTTAAACTTGTTTAAAACAAACACCTGACACTCGTTTTATACGGTGGTTTAAGTCCGTACAACACCAATTTTTCTTGGTGATAAATTTAAAAATTTTTTTACATAGCGGTTGAATTCTAAAGTCTACAAGTATGGTTGGCCTGCCTCTAGAAAAGACGCACTGCAGGGACCTTGGGAAAGCCATATAATATGCGTAATAATAATAATAATACGATAATTCGCATCACATCATATCATATAAACAAAATCGCCCAAACCAAACTCAAAACCAAAACCACGACTATTTGCGTTTCCCATCATGTATTGTATTATTATTGTTATTTCGGTATTTGACTGACCGACTACTGTCATTGGCAGGACGAAGGAATTTCTTCTATGTGCAACAACATATTTAAGAGCCCAATGTACAGATTACGCAAATTTATTTTCCTACTGTTTATTTTATTAGCACAATGCATTCCTAGTTATACAAGTAATGGGAGAAGTCATCAGTTGCCAGTCGTCCGCCTCCTGTTTGTTTTTGTTTATTTTGGTGCACAGACAAAGTACAATATTATACAATACGATGGAAAGCAACTCACTGGCAAAAACAAAAACAACAAAAACTATACAATGATAATAAGAATAATAGTGCGCTGACTCAATGTGCTTTGCATTGAATGGGGAATGGATGAAGATTTTCGACCGAGAAACCCAACCACAAGACAATTAGCCACGAAGCCCCTCATATTGAGATGCATTATTTAGTAGATTAATAGATTTGGCTCTATACTCCACTGCCTTCAATATTGCAGTCAATTATAAACAGTGCTGCTATTTACAGAATAGTATAATAATACGGTTCATGGATATCGTATTACAAAGTAATACGATAATAATAATCAATTAAATAACATCATTCTCTTACAATAAATTCACTCGGTAATTCTTTTCATTGTTCCCGGCAATCAAAAGAAAGAGTATACACGCCAAGAGAAAACACTGCTTATTACTTTTATACCAAGTACTTTACTTGAAAAAGCTATAAATATTTATGCGGCTCAACTTTACTTTCATTCATTTATTTATCCAATTTTTTTCTTCTTGTGAATCCGATTGAAGGAGCGGAGTGAAATGAAATCACGTTATTCTATCCTCCCCTTTTATCCTGCCTCTATATAGTTCTATTTTTGTGAATTCTATGCTCATTAGTTCATAACATCATAACTATATTTTATTTATATTATATTTAGGAGAAAGTGCAGCAAACATTTATTTATTAAAAGGTTTCCCGCCTAACTACATACATAGATAAATGATTTTTCATAAGAACATAATATCTCTGCGAAATTCCTTTGATCTCTATATCAAATATTATTTTGAGTTTCCGTGTGCAGAATAAAGAAGGGAAATGAAAGGAAAAACATCTCAAATGTCCCAGAAAAATACTAGATGTTTGTAGTAGGAAAGAAGAGAGATCAGATCATATGGACAATTTTTTCCTCTTCCTCCACGTTTATGTTCCTATCATTATTATTATTATTGGCCAGAATTTTTGGTGCTTCTCTCTTCATTCACACCAACCAACCAGTCAGCCAGCCAGGCAGAAGAGCAAGCCAAACCAAACCAAACCAGGCCAAGCCAAGTCGGCTCGAGTCAATTCAAGTCAAGAGAGTTTTTAGTTTTCCTAGAAACCCACGACCTTCATGAATAGGACTTGGAGGGAAAGTATTAAGAAAACTGAGTGAGGCGAGTAAGGAGAAGTAGAAAAGAAAAAGAGAGAAAAGAATTGATTTTCTCTATGACACGATAAACTACTATGCTCCACTCTGGCCCTAGTCTACTCTACTCTACTTTACTCCACTTACTTTTAGCACATCTGTGTGTATGTATACATTTAACATGTATATAGTATATATTATATACATACATACATGGTACATGCACCAACACTTTTCCCCCACATTATGCCGACTCTCAAATAAAGGAAAAGAAAAATAGAGGTTTGCTCTGCCTCTGCAACAACACCCTTGAACCAAGAATCCTTCAACAATTGTTATATACATACAATAATATAGTTATTAGGTATACGCATTAGACAAAGACAATATTCAACATGCTGCGGCTATATCAATTTTTCTATGTATAATTTTCCAGTTTTTACGCATGCAGTAATAGCGACACACATTTACTCACAGAAGTCTTATCAGGAGATGAATGATAGATCACCTCATTTTATTTTCCATTCTTTTTCTCTCATGACACAAAGTAAATAAATAAATAATAACAATAATAATAGTTTTGCAAAGCAATATGCACCACCATTGAAAAATAATGTTGCTCAAAGAGCAGCCAACAAATTCAACAAATTAAAGCGAAAAAGAAAACCTTAACACATTTTATACTTACTTATTCCCATGTACATTCTACATATATATAAAACTGCGAGACTCGCTATGTACACACAAAAAACCAACTCGAGTGTTTATACAAATGTGACAAACATACACACAAAAAGTTCTTCTTGTAAATAAACAAAGGAAGTGTTTAATGAAATTAGACAAAGACTTAGAGAACACTTTTGTAACATGCAAAACAATGCAAAGTGATGATTATTTTTCGGATTTGTACAAGGCACAATCGAACTCGTATTTCAAAAAGTCAATGCCAACAATAATATTGGTGAGAAGTTGGAATACACTATACATTATACATACACACTTGTAACTTTTAAGTACTAAACAATAGGATATTGGGATAGGCGTTGAATCTTACCGCCCGACAATATTTTACAAAACATTAGTGTATCATACAGTAACAGGAAAAAAATTTACATGTTAAAACAAGTAAAAGTTCTTGCATAAATACACAATATAAATGTCTACACCTCCTTTTGCAAAAGTCTTCATCAGAACATCAAGTGAATTCTCATTGATTCACTTGATCATAATAAACTTTCCCTGTCGGCAAACAATCCGAGAAATTGGCAGTATAAAGTATAAACGTTCAAACAGACAAAGACAATGAAGGTAGTTGTCGGGTCAAACTGGTATACAGTGTATATAGACTCCGCTCCATTGTCTTTTGAAATTCATTGTTCATGAGAGGAGGAAGAAGAGGTGATGCGAAATACGATATCATTATATATTATGCATTTGTCTATAGTCTAAAGTTAAAAGGCAAGACGATGAAAAAGAAGAAGACAATGTAAGAATGGCTCAATGTAGTTACTATTACTATTATAGACTACTCAAATGTTATACATTATGTATTATGTATATATTCTATTCTTTTCTCGTTTCTCTCTATACTCTAGCTTCGACCAAGCACAGCTTCCATTACAGAGAATGGAGAGCTCCAACCAGGACCAGAAGATCTCGTTACCAAAGACTTCCCCTCCGAGTTAAACTCTACTTATGCAGAAGACTCAAACGTAAGCCAATCCAGAGCATTTGACACTGCATGCACAATGTAAATACGTACATATACATAACATACATATTAAGCACTTGTCTGAGTATGTATAAGGAGCCTCATAATGATGAAGGTATTGCGTTACAACTACAAGTCGACACACACGGTGATATGTAAATAAATTCCATTCTTCATCCTCCTCCGCACTCAAAAACTTCTTTTGCATTCTCCAGCCACTCACGATGTATTATGAATAGCACACACATACTTGAAGACACAGATGCTTTTCATACATAATACGCACAATATACATACATACATACTTTCATCATACGTGGAAATAGAAACTTTCTGAATATTTATCAGTCGGTTTTAATTTCCAATGCATGAAATGTGTATGTACAATATAATAAGTACTTGTGTATACTAATATTATACAAAATTTCGTTTTTACTCGAAAACAATAGAGCAACGTGGAGGAGAATCAGACAACCCGTAACCAGAGCGAAATGGAGAGCTACCGCCAGAGACTCAAGGAGGAACTTATTTCCAGAGATGGGTATAGGTGAGGATATCCATTAATTTATTCGCTTTTTTCCTTCATCTAAAACTTTTACCATCATGCAAAGGAAGCTCTGCTCTCTGCTCCCCTTTTCAACTCATCCATACATATGAAAAAAGAGGAGAGAGAGAAACACTGCAGAAAAAAAAATCTCAATCCTCGCTCCATTCCCCGTTTTATTTTCAATCCTATCACATTCCCATCTCCATTACAGTCAAGTCAAAAGTGGAGCCACGGAAGAAAAGACAAAAGAGAGCAAAGTCGAATAAGGACTCTCCTTTGAAAAAATTCATTACTTGCCCTCCGACTTTTGACTGTCACGCTGAGGATCTTTCTTTGCCCACGCTATCTTTGCCTTTTCCTCCCTTTCCGTTCATTCTCTGTATGTATGTATATTATTATATGTATAAATTTGTATGTACTATGTACATACATATATACCGTGGTGAAATGTCTGTGGCCCTTCCACTTTCTCCACTCAGCCTTTCTCTCTATAGTTCCCATTCTCATGGCCTTTCTTCACAACGACTTGATTGTGCAGTGTGCACACGGTGCACGCACATAAATGTAGACGCACGCATTAAAAATTCAAGGGGGATTTGAATTTTTTAACGGCAAAAGACTTTCGGCTTCCTTTATTGTCAACTGCTGTGCGATCCCATGCTCTGTTCCCCGTGTAACTAAGTCGTCGTGCAAAATGTAAGGAAAACACACGTTTTGTGATAATCGTACAGAGTATGTATACAGAGTAAGGCGGTTCCTATTTCCTTTCCTTGTATCTTATGTATTACCATTATTGTTATCATAACGACGCCGTTGAGACAGAGGAAACTTGAGCCAGAGCGACATTTCATGACAAACAACGAAGGACAATGTATCATAAAATTGAAATGGGATTGTATATAGCTTGTACCTTGTATCTCCTTACTTATATTATTATACATTCATCTGTATTTTCATTTGTATGTTTGTGCTCATATATTATGCTCATACATATGTATATCTTTGTATCACTTTGACTATTCCAGGGACCTCGCTCGTCAAACACAATTGCTAACTCTGAGATTTCAAGACGCGGGGAAGGAGTCAGAGTTCCTGATGCACAAAGAGCCATATGCTGGAATCACGAGCCTCGCCTGTCCCTCAGCCCTGGCTTCATTCTCCTTGGCGACCTTCTTTGTAATCTCTTTCACCTTTGTTGGTCTCCTGACAGCCACACTGGGTCTCTTGATACTCTTTTTCATCAGTGCCGTGTCCGCTTGTGAAACGTCTCCGCTTAAATCCCGCCTCAAGGTAAATAAACTCTAAACGTAATTTCTTCCCAGTAAACATATTCATCTATCTTCACCCCACACAACTCATAACTTAAGCACAACCCCAGTCTTTTAACATATCAAGCGATATCATGAGATGATGATGATGCTCTCCCTTTCGTTTCTCCTTCTTCTATCTACATATGCAATTTGCAAATGTGCATTTGCCTCTCCTTTGAAAATTAAACTGAAAGAAGAGCAGGAAAAACAGAGCACAAAATTTGACCAAATCTTACTCTCTCTCTCTCTATGCATGCATGCATGCGCTCTGCTTATACGAAATCTACTTAATATTTTACGATGAAATAATGCCGTGCTGGGTCTTTTCAGCCTTAAAATGCATTATCAAAATTGAAAAATTGGGTCAGCCAAGATGGAAGAGAAACTATACGACACGCTAAAAAATGTAAATAAATTTGCTATGTATATGTACCTATGTTATCAGCTATACTAAAACGTGTAGTTATTGTCCTATAGTTTATAATCGTAGACCATAGACAGAAAGTTTTCAATATGTATCCATCATGTCAAATTTTTGAAAGTTATGTAAATTAACCTTTTTTTAAATGGAAGTCCAAGGGAGGTTCAGTACTTATGTATCTCAGACTGACCACAAGGGAGGGAGCAACATAAAATAAAGGCCAAAAAGGAACCCTCAGAAAATGTACCTTTTTGTGAATCTACAATTACTATAATATTGTTGAATAATGCATGAAAGATAAAATATGATTTACTTTCAAGTTACAACAACAATTTACTAAATGATAAATAGTTCCAGAAAAAACAAGGTCTCATTTCATTATTGGTTAATTTGCGCGAGTTTCTTGTAAAGAATGAAAAAAAAGGAAAACTCTGATATTGAAATAGTATTGAAATAGGACTCTATGTACAAAACTACATGACGAGAAAAAATGAATAAAACGAAAAACGAATGAAGTTTAAGTTTTTACACAGAGACTTGATCCCCCTTCATCTTTTCTTTCCCAGTATTAGAAATACCTCCATCCTACAGTATTTTTACAATTCTGAGAGTCGTTTTGAAGTATGTTATTCCTCTTAAATATTATGCGAAAATAAAATGAGGCCTCCCAGAAACTTATTTTCATCAATGTTCAAAGAGAGTAACACTTTCTTAATATGAGCTTTCCTGGTTCACTCAAGTAAAAGTAAAAAGGCGTTTATATGACAGAAATATATTGTAAAAATTCACACAACGATAATACACATGAGCATTGGAAGCTGGATGCCATCCCCTCAAATGCAGATCAAAGTCACCGAAAAGACAGCCAAACAGACAGCTATCATCATCACCACAAGAAAATGAAAAAGACTCTTTCGTGCAAACGCTCTAACCGATTGAGAATTGAAACTGACTTAATTCGCAAAATCCTTGGTGCCAATTGAATAAAAATCAAGCGTCAAAAACCCTCCTTTTCAAATGTATCCTCTAAACTGACTTTTTACGCATCCCCCTTGTCTCGTTCAATTTCATAATAGAGAGTCTAGGATTATCTATATCACTGCAAAAAAGAAGAAATTCTCTACTAACCCTCTTAATACGTGATTGAATATTTTATATGTATTTTACAGAAAGTATCAACAAGTTTAAGCTCTTTATGTTCAATGGAATCCAAGCTGTGGGTGAGACGACTACTCGCCATTTTCGCAATACTTTTGCTCACTGCGACTAATGCAGTTTTCATGGTAAGTGACAAAAAATGATTACGCTTTCTCGTGCTAACCTTATTGAATTCCTTTATGTTCATAATATGAATAGAAAATTGAACTTTCATTGTGGCAACCTATTGCCTATTGCTATAGTACACAAATAATAAGTCGTAACAGAATATGTAGTTGAAAATAGGAAAGTATTAATAATCCCATATCAAAGGTCGCCCAAAAAATGACAGAGGATTCCTTAGACAATATTGAATTGAATGGGCTTAAAAATTAAAACTGTAGAAAAATATATAAAACCTGCCTTCATCCACTGATTTCCTCAACTCTTTCGTTCATACAAAGCTGGGTGCATCCAATAATCCAATAAACGTACTATCTGTCCATATTGGATTCAACGTACATAGTAGGTATGTATTATCCTTTCATTTCATTCCTCTTGCCATAGCATACACAAACACCATGGAACAACCACTCAAGAGTCAAGTTGAGGTTCCTAAAACAAATAAGTATGGAGAGCCAAAGAAGGGAAAGGCGACGAAGGGAAAAGTCGAGAGTTAGAGAGAATCCAATTTTCCCGTTCCCAATGATTGGTGAAAATGAACGTATAGCTATGAAATTCGAATGAACGGAGGCGCGGGATGAATACTTATTAGTTTTTTGCGTGGACACTCTGTCTAGAATTCCAAATTATACGTATAATATAACTTATATGGGATAGACTGAAGAGGAAGCGGAAGAAGCTAACAATAAGACAAAGTGAACAGTGAACAAAGACCACGAAAAAAAGGAGGAAGGATTCTATTCTTGTGCGTACAGATGTATAATGCTGGTAAGAAATTTTCCTCTCAGATCTTCTGAACGAGTCTGTGATTAAGTCTTTGTTTTAGCTTCAATGGAAAGTCAAACCGCATACGGTTCTCCCTATACTTGATATTTTTGTAAATTATGTTTAGCATTTCATAATGACGATAATAATGAAAATAAAAGTTTATTCGTCATTCGTCATTGTTGTTTATATCAAAAGACTGACCAAATACTCAGTATACTGCAACAAAGTGTGACAGTGCTAAATGTTTACTCATAACACAAAAATTGAAAAATATCTTTCAATAAGCTGTCTCCATTTGTATAATAACAGACTAGTACGGATTTATCTCTGATATTGTTTACTGCGCAACTTTCTCGGTTTGAAATATTAGAGGAAATGACCAAATCCTATCGCTGTATGTATGATAAAGTATCATTTTTGTGTGTTGGACACAATCCCACTAAGGGTTGAATCATAAAAATACCTCCCAGAAACATAATCTAGCCTGTACATATACACTTATAGCTTGGAAATCTAAAAACATGCTCTTTTTCTTCGCAGTTTACTTATGACTCAACCCTTCGATTGCTAATCCTACATAAAATACAATCCAAAAAAAAAACGAAAACGCGATGAATATTTTCGTGCGTAACGTGAGGAAAAGCCTTTGCTGACATATTATTCAATTCGAATTCGACGATGAGTCGATGCAAAAACAAGGTTCTGAGAATTTTCTACGATTCTTTATAAATGTACATAAACGAACTTCATAAAAATAGATCATTATTGTTTACTACAGAACACGGTTTATTGTTCCAGAGAAAGCATTTTATCTCCACCTTGAAAATACAATACAATAGGACGTAGACGTATATACAACTATAGTCATAACACGTAATGTTTGTAAATGTGACTGGCATTGACGAGGGATCTTTGTTGGTTTTATTTTGGATATAATTCTTTGATAAAAAAACCAATAAAAACATTGTACTTTTATGATGATGTGAAATAGAAACTTATATAATATAAACTATAAACAATGTATATTTTCCATTGGACGGATTCGGCTTGTTAATGTTTCCTAGAGAAAATAAAAAACCAACATTTCCCCAGAAAAGGTTTATTATCCTCGACTGGCTCAATGCAGGTTGTAAAAAATTGAAATTCAATATCAATTGCGCCATAAATATAGTTACAGTATACATTTTTTCCCTCCATTTTTTAACCCAAATAAATGATACTTTTTGCCGATACATTATTACTATTATTATTTACAGTAGAGCAAACTCGGTCTTTGTATATTATAAATAAATATCACACAGTGCACAGCAGCCCTTAAAACTGTAGGCTGTATCAAAACCTCCTCGTCTCACACTTAACGGACAATGAAAACAGAGAAAGGAGGGAAATAAAAAGTGTAGTCTATCAAATGAACGAGTCTTTTTCTTTTACAATATGTATATTTACAGCATGCTGTCTGTCGTACTTTTACAGAAAAATTTGCTCCCTTGAAAGTGTCTTTCTCCCGTTTGAATCAGCAAACGGACACATGTTCTGGGGTAGACGGAAGATCACTCTGACTAATACATTCTAATCATAAATCGTTTAAATCAGAACAACGCTCTCGTATGTTTGTACTGTACAGTTTGCAACGAGAGAAATCGAGGATGAGTATGAGACAAATGATGAAGTGATGTGCACTATGAAAAATACATCCAATGTGGAGAAAGCGAGACAAACTGCCACTTCTACTACTGCAGTGGTTAGTCATATATTCGCACATCATGATCAATGTGCTGTATCATATAGTTTGAAAGTCGTATAATGAGCCTCTTTCCCTTTCTCGCTCTCTCTCTACCTCTATCTCTCTCGCTTTTTTCCTCAATTTTTTGCATCGTATATCGTATAGAATCTCCTCCTCCTCAAATATCATTCACGTCACATCATTATTTCGAGCATATCAGGAAACGAAATTTTATACGCTTCATAATTTTTATCCAGGTTGTCTCCTTCTCACATCTAGTTAGTATATATCTGTATCTGTATGAAAGCGTCCTCAGTCTTCAGGTTTGTTGTACAATACACTCGTGTATAAAAGTATAAATATTCGATATTCCATATTTTATGAATCTATTCCTGGTCCATATAACGGTTTATTAGCAATAGAAAAAATGATCGTGGGATAGTGAAAGAGCTTCAATGTGTCTTTTCCCTTCAAATGACCGAACCGAGATTCATATTCGAAAAATACGGTAATAATAATAATGCCGATAAGATGGTGGAATGGGATAAAAATGGAAAATACTATCGTGAGCCATACTGCAAGAAACTCCACTTTATACGTAACATATTTCTATATACTATACATATTACACATGTACACAACAAGCATAGAAATGTACATAGCTGTTTACTTGTCTGAGTTAAAACGATGTATTTTGCTGATACAGATATGGGAGTGTAGCGGAAACGAGAGGAGAAACTCGTGAGTCTATGAGTAATGAAGTATCTGAGTTTGACGTGTAGATACTACAAAGTACGTACTGCAGTCTATAGATAGTGTACATACAGTGGGAGGAGGTCCATAAAGAAAACTAAACTTAGAAACTGGCCTTTTTTCTGAACGAAGACTATAGAAATTCCCCGTCGAAAATTAAATGTCGCATGTTTTGGGGAAAAATTAGTTACTTCAGATAGACGAATGTGAGGATCCGAAAAATTCAACCTTGGGGTTTCTAAGTATTTATGGTGCTGAGTATTTTTCTTTTGGTCCAACATAACCCTGGTCTATTATGGCCTTATACAAAGCCCTTTTTTATTACATTATTTTTCACCTTTCATAACAAGTATCTCCAAATGTCTCATAATTGTTTTCAGATTTACATTCTGTAAAAGTCAAATCTACTAATCAACTATAAAACTAGGTCAAAGTGTCAAAAGTTAAATTTTTTACCCTCCATATTATGACCCACATTTGACAAAATTTCGAGCCCCATAACTTATAGGGTATACTTTTGTGTGTGTTGAAAAGGTTCAATTTTCTAAAAAAAAATTTCAAAGAATCTTTTGTTTTTCTATAATTTGTATGTGTACTATTTACATTGTGCTTAAACATAATTTTTTTGTGACCGTGTCAATACAGATACCTTGTTTGGAAGCCGGGGAGAAATGTCCCAACTCAACGTTAGTGCAAGAGTCGGATGGTCAATTCGACCCTCCTCTAGTCCTCCCAGCTAGTTCGATGCGACCGTTCTCCAGCCTAAACTGTCTCTTCCCTGGCTATCTAGTCATTTTCTGTTCGTTCTTCCTATTCTCTGTGACTCTCCTCTCACAACCAGGAAGCTGGTAAGTACTCGTACATACATACATACATGTCATGTACATGCACTTTCATTTGTCTCTCCTTTCTTTCCTTTGAAAAATATTCTCTTTTCTTTATTTTTCTCGTCTTCATGTCTTTACAGCGAGTAATATGTACATGTTCACTACATGTACTTACTACATACATTATATAATGCAATGCCATGTCTGACTGCTTATCTATCTGTCTGCTTCTGTTCTAGGCTGAAATCTTTCGCCATCCTCCTCGTGCTCACTGCTCATGCAGTCTTCATCAATATCAGTCCTCTCAAAGATGCAGTCGACTGTTCCGAACAATATAGCTTTCCCGGCGGAAGAGGAAGAGAGTAAGTCAGTCATCATCAGCAGCGCCATCAAAATTATTCTCATGATGTTGTCCCTATGTCCCTATAAGCACAAACATGGCAAAGCTCTTTCATGTATAGTCTGATGCATGTACAATGAAATATATCATTTGATATGTTCTACACTTGGAAGGCTTTGCAATGTTATATGGAACTTTTTCTTCCTGCATCCAACATGGAAAAAATGTTCATGTACATGTTGTAATGCCCCCAATTTCAATGTAATATTCTGCATTTCCTTTAATAATGTGGAAAGAGAACTTAGTGACTTATCCAGCAAAAAAATCCCAATTTCGACTAATTTAAAAGAATACACTTTTTCTATAATAATACTGCATCATTCAATTTGAATATTGCTAGTAGTCATACCCATTACGAACATTAAGAGGATATGTGATGCATCTTATACAAGTTGTGATACGCATTACATAGCATATAATATTTTCCTAGAGTTAAAATCAATTCTAATTTTTTTGTACAATATAGCCTTATTCCAGAGTCATGGTACCTTTCTGTCTTCGCTATCGTCGTTTTCCTAGTACTCTTCATTCTCAATCGCAGGGTAAGTTCTACATTCACAATATTCGCTTAAAAGCTATACGAAACTCTTTCCCCCTTTTCGCCCTATTTGTCTATATACAACACATGCACGAAACAGCTTACAATTAGGTACATGGTAATATTAGTATATTTTGTCATGTATATTTGTCAATTTTTTACCAAACAAATGCAAGCATTTTATCCTTAGATGTGCAGTGCATCAAATTCTTTTTCATTTCATTTCTGTCTTAATTCTTCATGATATTTTTGAGAGTGTACAAAATTTCTCCGCAGTATTACAGAATTTAGAAAAAAATAAAAAGCTTCAATCCAATGACCCAGAGCCGATCCATGACAAAATTAATGACTTCCGTAGATGGAGCGAACTCACCGAATATATACGGAATACTGATAGACAGATAAGCTTGTTGAATTTTTTTCTCCTCATCGTTCGATATGAAGTTAAATCGAACGACTTGCGATTAATCATGTGCTCATCGCTCATGCACACAAATCGATGCACAAAAAAGTGAATTTCCTCCATACATACATAATATGCAGAAAAATAAAATCATTTCGAAAACTGATTGCTTTTGGAACAAATACTGAGGATAATATTATAGTGATATCATCTATAGTATAACTTTTAAAGTTATGTCATAAATAGTGAACTAGGTCAGATATCAGTATGTAAGTAGGTATATAAAAAAATCTTGTATGAAAGATAACATAATATGTATTAGAATTCTAAAAACGATAGATGAGGTTTTGTATTAGAAATTACTGACAAATCGAAAGACATCAGTGCTCTAATTACAGTTGTAAGTATTCAAAAAATAAGTACATAAATACAGCATAAGCACAAAACTATACTTCTTTACTTGGTCTAGACTGTATATAGTTTCTGAAAGTAAATCATAGCTCTATGCTAACCTTAAAACAGTCGATAAATTTGATTACACTGTAATTGTAATTTGCTACTGAGGAAGAAAGAGAGGCGGTCAAGATGACTCTGCAATATAGTATACATAGTACACTAAAGCATACTGTAATTGCACGTATACTTACTCGTATTGCATTTCCTTGTTCAGTTGACTGGCTATAGCTAGCTAACTAGTTACTCAGGACTCAGGACTGTTCATTATATTATTAAATACTGTTGCCAATTTGTTCCTTCAACTTATAGCCCTAATTTCGAGTGTTGTAGGAAACTGAGTGGAAGAGGAAAACCTAATTTCATTAATGAATCAAGTCACTGGAGAAAGTTATAGGTTGGTATAAAGAAAGCATGCCTATACCACCAATGTATTTGCATGATAATATTCCATATAAATAACATGTGTAATAAACACACATGCATAAAATACAAGAAAAT
Organism: Sminthurinus bimaculatus; assembly: GCA_034698285.1. NCBI lineage: Eukaryota > Metazoa > Arthropoda > Collembola > Symphypleona > Katiannidae > Sminthurinus > Sminthurinus bimaculatus. The sequence continues at coordinate 15,623 of JAQIVE010000458.1, forward strand.
TGAACGACTCACGCACCTCCCGAAAATTCCAGATGGAATGTTTATAGGTGTTCCATATATTACACGCCATACATGCATATTAGGATATTTTGTTTACAAGCCGATTTTGCTAATATAACAAGCCGTATATAGATATTTACATAATTTTATCGTACCTTCATTAATATTGTGTCTATACACACACATATGTACGTAACATGTATGTATAAAACCCTAACAAACTATAAACAAGCATATAGATAAAATTTTGTATGATTCTTTACAGCTGGAAAAGTCCTCAAGAGTTTTGTTCCTGTGGAAAGTTGAGGTGGAGCAACAACGAGAGCGAGCAACACAACTACGCCAAAAGAACGAAGCACTGGTTCGTCTTTTTCCCTATTTGTTCATATTTATAAGTGTATTACAAATTTTCTCTATTTCTTTCCTCAGCTTTCTTTCTTTCTCTATACATACATAATATTTATGTATGTGTAGTACAAGCTGTAATTTGTAAATAGAATACATATACTGTTGTAGAAAATATAAAGGTCTCTGTACAACGTCATATTATAATTTGGGTAAAGCCCCAAGTCGTAGAATATTTATTCATCACTTTCCATACATATTAGGGGAAAACTTCAAGAATCATATTATATTAACTAATTTACCACGGGTTTTATGTCCCGTGCTGTATACACCCATCCAAAACTGTCCTTTGGATCTCCACAAATTACAGACGGCAAATGATTATGCCAACATTGCCAAAACTGTTTTGCCTATATGCTATAGGAGCCTGGAGCCATTATTTTTATGTCAGTATACTATGCATGCTTCAATGCTACTATGTGTTACATACATATCTGTTAGGAAAAGGCAGTAGTGGTTTTATCTACTTTCCAAGTTTTTTCCTTCCGTCTTTTTTGTGTTCGTTAGTTTGTTAGTTCGTTCACAGTTCACATTTTGAGCCGAGTAAACATATTATAGCACTACACGTTGTATATTTATAAATTTTTTCATCATTATACTTCATCTTGTTGTTTAGTATTATATTTCACAAAAAAAATCAACAGATTCAACTCTATGATACGGATGTGTAGCTTCAACGTATATGTATAAACTATACTGTATATGTAACTAGTTTTTAGGGAGTGAGATGGAAAAGCATGATGAAATGCTCGGGAGAAAATGGTGATAATAATGATACGTGTACGTAAATTGTAAATTCCTAGTTATTAAATATGTAGGAAACATTGCATATAGTAACACGTAACATTTGTATGCTGTTATTATTACATCAACCCTGTGAGCAATGGAAATACAGTCCATCTATAACCAAAGTTCACCAGAAACCCCCGTAACGTAAGGCTGAAAAACTGAGTTCGAGTGAACTTTGATTAGGAGTGGACTGTAAGCATTCATATGCTGCCGTTGTGGTAAATTTTTGTGTAGATGTACAATTTTTCATGGCAAAACTCTATACAAAATTTACCAAGTAAGCAACCTTACATTGCTCATCTCGGGTGGAGCCCTATTATTACTGGTGTAGTACTGGCAGTGTTAGTAATAGCATTAGTATAGTAGTTTTATATTATTTTGCGGAAAAACTAATAGTTTCAGTACCTTTTTATCCTCCTGGGTGCTACTGACAAAAGCATACACACAAAGTATATCACTGGGTTAATAATTGTCTCTATCGATGTAAGCCGTCTCCGTTTTTCTATAATAGCCTTGATGGTTTCTCCAAACAAAAACAATTAATGGGAAATGACAAGTCAAAAACTTCAGTCGATGCTCCAAACTCCTGTAAACAAAATAGATAGAAAAAAAGAACGACATCAGTTTTATCAGTTTGAATTTACTTACTTTGGAGTCGTCGTTATTCATTCTCAGTTTGCTTCTACGTATTTTTCAATGTGTGGTTGTATGCAGTTACATAAAATATATTTCAACCATTTATTTACAGTGTGCATATTATGAAAGGGAAAGGGAGTTTATTGAAACTTTGGTAGTTTATATGCAGTGAGTGATACATGGTGTTTGTGTTTACCATTTTACGTTTGGAAATTCTTTCTTTCTCGTTTAAAACAAACATGCACATTATACGCATAGACCCATTTTATCATCCCTAAACTCTGTCATGCACCGTGGCACAGAGTTTCAATGAATGAGTAAGCGTGTCATTGTATAAGCTAATAGAGGATGAGCAGAGAGACCGAGAAAGCTCCGTAGATATAATTCATTCGTTTCGTAAGACTGCCTTGACGATGAATGCAGGGAAAATACTATCTCCCGTTTAGAAACAGCGCAGATAAATACATAGTAGAACCAAATATAAATGTAAAATCGAATGAAAGATAGTCAGGAGACTGACAAGTCCCCAAGGAGTAATGTCGCAATAATAATAATTACTAATTACAAATTATGTTGCAAACCACACCTTTTTTACTTGTAATTAGCCACCCAGCCTCTTTCCTATTCAAAAGACAAACAACGAAAAGGGAGGAGATGCCTTTTTAATGCATTAAAAAACTAACTACCCGTAGTGAACATTAACAAGTCTATGTAACAAGTAACAGGCAAACAAAGAGAACGAAGAATAAAATCGAAAACATAGAAACAGACAATAGAGGTTACCAGTACAGAGAATCCAGGTGGATGTATATTTCACTCATATTCTTAGTAAATTAAATTCATAATGTTCATTGTATTTACCTATTTCGATCGAGTGGACTTTTATGATTTATAGACTGTAGAAACTCTTCCAAGTATTTCCGGATATAAGTACATAAATCTTGTCAACTGGTTGGACAAGGTTGGAAAATTTAACAAAAAAATTGCCCGTAAATTTAACTTTGGTCTTCTGACGAACTTTGGGAAATTCTGAGACAACAAATGCCTAAACTCCACTTTCACCCAAATACTAGAGTTCATTAAACTTGACAACTTTGATTGTGAATGTTACATGGTACAATAATCTTTATCAAGAGTTTGCATCATAAAAGTCCTCCCCATATTTAATATTGTTCCCATATGTATATTGCCCTTAAATCTCCACTGAATACCTACAGACTTTCGGTTTGGTACATACATATGTGCCTAATCAATAATAATATAATACGGATAGGTGAGCAAAAAACGATGTAACGCATATTATGTACATACATGTACAGTTATTTTCTTTCTGCGTATATTATTTTCATCATCATTATTATTACATACTACATACCTTACACAAGTATTTCTATGTATCACATTCTAAGTACAAAAACTCCATTCCTATGAGAGGTGCCGTTTTTATGAGATAACTTGAGAAAGAATCGATTGATTAAATCAATGCTGTTACCTCTACTCTCACTTTCCCCGTTTTCTCCCTTTATTTACCCTCTTTCCCTTTTTTTCCTTACTGTGGTCAGACTGGATTATTTTTTTTTACCAAAGTTCGTGTTCCATATTGTACGAAAAAATAGGAACGAATGCACGTTAGAGGAAACTGCTTGTTTTTTCGGTGTGTTTTTCTTTCTATTTCACTCACCATGGTTTACCGTTTAAGCCGCTCGCTTTTCATCAAACAAGTGGAGAGTATATAAAGATAACGTCAAAATCTCCTACACGCCATCAACCTCCACCAATACTACTATATGTATTATTATGTTTTTCGTTTTTCTATTTCTTGTTCCGATTCGATTCGATTGATATGGGTATGAGTAAAATGTTATAAATACAAACACCGACGATATGCTTATACTGTACTACCAACGATAAATACAAGGCTGAAAAGCTCAATCTCAAGTACATTTAGCTTTAGATCATAAGTATATATTATACAATATCACATTTTATCATGTAACATATAATATACACACAACATTGTATTATAGGTTGTAACTACATATATACTAATTCCAAGAAGTGAAAGGAGTCTAGAGAGATAGGGAAAAGAGTGGGAGAGAGAATGACAGACAAACACACTAGAGAAATATTTACGGCTTGAAACGTAATATACACAAGGATTAGAAATAATATGATATGTATACAATGTATAACATACATACACATACAGTCTAGCTTTTAATAACGAATATTTGTTTTACTTTTGCTCTTATGTAACCGTAGTTGGTGATGTAGATTGTAGATTTTAGACTTGTACAGTTTTGAATGTCCAAAATTTTCTCAAATAGAGAAAGGAAGAAAGAAAGAGAGAACTGTGAGTGGATGGAATATAAAGTACTACTGAATGTACCTCCGTATGTATGTACAACAAATAATAAATACAAGTATGTACGGCTGTTTATTTACATTTTCTCTCTCTACATTATCTTATAGGTGTACAATATATTACCACAACACGTGGCAGCTCATTTCCTCGGCTCAAGAAGAAGAAAACACGAGGAACTGTACTCACAAAGTTATAGCGAAGTCGGAATACTCTTTGCTTCTATGCCCAACTTTTCAGGTTAGCTTTCTATACCTACACTCTATGTACTTTTTACGCCTGTAATATATTATATTATAATGTTTTTTATTTCTCCATTCGTCTTGTTTATGTGTACTTCCTCAAAATAATAATATTTAACTCTTTTAAAGTTGAAATTTGAATATAATACATATATTCAAATATCAAATATATCATAATGTATTATGTACTTTAAAAAACCGAAAAACTATCATACTTTTAATATAGTAATAAAGCATGTATGTATACTTTATTTAATTTGGGCTTTATTGTACGCTCGAAAATTGAAAACTATGCAATTAACGCCCATATTTTAGGACAGTAAATGTATTATATACAATGCATAATATATATATGCACACTTTAAAATAAACATGAATGCTGTTCTATTTATTGTTCCCTAGCTCACATTTGAAGTTAAAATCAGCCCAAAAATTATAATTCTCTTGTATTCATTTCCGTATATATCTAGATTTCTACTCCGAAGAGACGGTGAACAATCAAGGATTGGAATGTTTACGATTCCTTAACGAAGTCATATCCGATTTTGATGCTGTAAGTGAATTCAACACACATATTTGCATAAATTAATATTACATGTCCACAAATAAAATAATACAAGAAATAATTGGAACGGAACCCGATAACTTTTTATCGTCAAAAGCAAATATGCTTTCAGATGCCCGTGATGATAATAATAAATAATACAATATTGAATTGTGAAATTGATCGTGAACGTTTGCCTGCATATGTATAATACACAGTAGTTCTTTTTTATATCTTACGAAAATATGGTCTAATACTAATACAAAGACAATGATTGTTTAATGTTTAATTGACAGTTGCTGGAGCTGCCAAGATTTGCAGATGATATCATAAAAATCAAAACAATCGGTAGTACTTATATGGCTGCTTCAGGTCTCAGACCCAATAAACAGGCCAAGGTATGTAATAACTTACTACTAATAAGTAATACGATGATAAAAAGATTATTACCGTTTTACTGCCTAGACTGTCATAATAATATCATAATAAACTAGAATATAATAAACCGAGTGTTGAACCGTTCAATGGGGTCGGTGAAAGTTTCAAACTTTTGTCATTTCCTCTAGCTCCTAGTTGACAAGTGTGTGTGTAAATACAGACATGCATGTATAAGGCTTACTGCCTTACTATTACGTCCTATAGTTATAGCTTGATAGTATTCTAAAATTGTTCCGTGCTAGTGCTAGGCTATTTATGCCATAATCTTTCACCATATTAATTTGAATCCTATATCCTATAGGTTATATAAAATTAATGTATCCTGTAATGGCTGCCATTTATTATGTGTATACTGTATACAGAAACCCAAGCAAAAACTTGGAATATAGTATTTGAAAGGTTGACTTTAGAATGGGAAAATTCTTTTGAGGCCATATGCAGCATGAGTATGTCTATTTTTGAACCTCAGAGGTTTCAAAGTCATATCCGCTTTTGTGCAACCTCTTTAATTTATGCACTATGCACGTATCTGTATACACAGTTCTTGTTTCCTTTCACACGGACGCCGACCCCAGATATTTGTAATGCAAATAATTAATTATCATAATACACTCCGTCTTTGTCAGTCTAACATATGGTTTCATTTTAATTGACTTAATATTACAGCCGGAAGATCCTCTGAAAGTCCGTTGGAATCATCTTTCTCTCCTGGTCGAGTTTGCATTCGAGCTGAAGAGAGCTCTGACGAGTATCAATGAGCAAAGCTTTAACCACTTTGTTCTTAAAATGGGTAAATATCCTTCTATTTCAGTCTTTTCACTACATGTACACATGCATTCCATTATAGAATCCTATAGGCTATATAGGCTATAATGCAAGGTTCAAGAAGTATACACATACAACTACATGTATAATGTACCAGACAACTTTTCAAGATGAGAATTACGACGGAAAATATTGATTTTCTAAACAACGTATTTCCTATTTCCTTCACCACCACCACCTCCTCTTTCTTCTTTCGTATCACTTCTTCCTTTCTTTCTAAGGTATTTAACGATAAGTATCTATATACATACTTTGTATCTCTTGTTCTTTCACCCAACCACGATTGTCTTCATCCTCCCCTTTTCTTATACAATATTTATACAGGTACCATACATAATAACGCATTATACATTTTTGTGTTAGAACCCTGCCTCCCTTATCAAGTAAAGTAACACAAAAGTCCACAAATATACACAGAACCGACAATTCTCGCCCGCCCACTTTGACCCGCCCGTGTAAAACCAGTGTATTGTTATACGTACACTGATTTTATTAGATATTTATGGTAGAATAAATAAATTAAATTGACAAATTTTTTCGCCAATCTCCTCCTTTCTCTCTCCTTATTTTATTAGCCATGTACATATACTGTATAGCTTTCTCAGAGTACAATGTAGTTTCAACGTAAGAAACAATCAGCCTACTTCATTGTATGTGTATGTAATGTACGTATAATCTACTTTAAGGGAAAGCTTATGCGACAAAAGAGGGAAAAAAATTTACCATAAGAAAAACAAAAAAATTAAGAATAGCACCATGCTACAAAAATGTGAGAGCCCATGAAACATGGAGAAGTGTACGCAGAATGTATCGTAATAAGAGCGGAAACCAAAACTAGAGGAAAAAATCCAATACAATCCCTTCACGCTAGAATAATTTTTCACACATAGTTCGATACAAAACCAGGGCGAATATAGGGAGAAGACACGATGGAATTCGAAATGAGAAATTCATTCAACACGAATGATGCATCACATATGTTTGCATATACAATTGCATATGTACATATTATGTGTGTGTGCATGAATTGTGAATGGGGATGGAAATCTATTTACTACATACACATATTTACATACGTTTTGCACACAAACCGATAAAATTCTATCAAAACCATTAAAGTATCCTACAAGTATACATACGGTACAAATGAACAGGATACATTTCGATTTCTTTACTACACTTTTTCTATGCTTCTACTCTATACACATTCATGAGAACAGGATGAAAGAGCATAGGTTAAATTTATGATGCTGAAGTAAGCATCACGTACATATGTGTGTAGTTACATGCTGTTTTATCCTTCTGTCAAGTCGGTAAATAGTAAATAAATAAATGTACCTAAATACATACATACATACATCATGTACATACGTACTCCTTTCCCTTACTTTCTCTATTTCCCGTTCCCGTGTTTTCCTGCTTTTTATGCACTCATACATACCAAATATTGACCTTACAGCCTGAAGATACAAGATTCTAAACCATATACATAATATGTACAATGTACATACCTGCATTTCGGTGAATATTAATGACCTATACGACTGCACTGTGAATTAAATGCAATGTTTTCTGCTTTGTATAATTTGTATAGGAATCAATCATGGTCCAATTACAGCTGGGGTCATTGGAGCACGAAGTAAGAGCTGAATCCTTGTTATTTTGTGACCAACTAGACAATAAAATGTTGTTTGCCAATTATTATTACAAGCATTAAAACATCATTTCATTGCCTTTTTTATTTGTCATTCAGAGCCTCATTATGATATCTGGGGAAATTCGGTAAACGTGAGCTCGAGGTAAAAATCCACCACTATACTATCCTCCATAACATTTTTCCTTTGTTATTGTATAAATTAAAATATTATCTCTATACACTATACACTCTGTGTAATGGCTAATCTAAATCTTTGTAATTAATCTTTCCCCATAGAATGGAAAGTACTGGGAAAGCTGGTTGCATTCAGGTACTGTAAAAAGTCTCTCAAACTTTGTTTTTTAAAATATACATAGAACGTACAAAAAAAATATATATAAGGGTGACTATAAATCCAAATATATACATATAGTATAAAATATACAATTTTATTTTTCTAACAGGTGACAGATGAAACTTATCGAATCCTTTTAATCTATGGCTACCAGTTTGAGCAGCGTGGACTCGTCAACGTAAAAGGGAAAGGCCAGCTTATGACATACTATCTAGTCGGGCGAGGTCCAGAGCTCTCGGATGAACAAGTTCAGAAAGTTTTAGAGGAGCAAGCTGCTGCTGCTGGAGCTGGGTCTGGATCTGGAGCTGGAACAGTGGCTGGAGAACAGCAGCAGCCAACTTCTCAACCACTCACAAGCGCAACTTTGGAATCTCATTAAAACTAGACCAAGCGAAATACTCTTTCTCCCAAATACATACACGCAAGTAGAGATACGAAGAGATTCGTATTTTATATGTATTCATGCATACTTTCCTTTCCTCCCCATGTCTTTTTCTTCTTTCATCACCAAGGAAGAAAGAAAAGGGAAAAAAATGAAAGAGACAGTGCAAGAGTGAAGACTAGAAAAAAATTACGAGTCAAAACCACATCAACTCATCCTACATACCTAGCTACACGTGTATGTGTGTGGTGTGAGTATCAAGTCTACTACCTAACCTATTTATATAGGTAATCTACAATCTACATTCATGCAGACATCAGTAAGCTACGTATGTATTCATATTATGACGAAATTTGAATACTTGACTCTCCCTTTCTCTCTCAAATATATGTATGTATCTCATGCAGTCTACAAACCCACAAGAAAGATATTCATTAACTTTCACCTCGAAATCTTTTATAAATCTACTTATGACGACCCCACACCTTCCTCGTCTTCGTCCCCGTCTGTCTTTTCCATACACAAAAACACACAAAACTCTTTCTCTTTCCTTGTGTCTCACACTTTATTTCTCTCACTCTCGTCCTCCTTTTTTCTTTTCTCGCCAAGATTCCCTGGCTGACTCGTTAAGTGTTCAACTTATTAAATTCTCTCTACGAGTCCATATTTGACAGAGATTTGAAAGTTTTTTTTCAGTAAGACACTACACTAACTTTGACCCGTTTTATCTTCTACTTTTTTTACTTCCTCGCCAAGCCACTAATATTTCCTACCAAAAAAGATATCACACACTTTATCCACCATGTACATAGTACATACAGACGTTCTACCAGGAACTGTGTCATATACATAGATGTCTTTCAATTATTTTTATTTTCCTCTTCCTTTTCCTAACGTAAAGTACGATTTTGAGATACAACCACTAAAACAAAAAGAAAAAGAGAGAAATTACATTGAAAATGAAAAGTAGGATGTTACACAAAAACAAAGCTTACAACCATATGTAAGTACAGATTACAGATACACACCAAAAGGAACCAACTTGTCAACTCTTGTAATAAACAAGCCTTACATTGTCCCACCTTTTGCAAAAAATGTGGGGCTTTTATTGGCAGTCGAGAAACATAAAAAAAGGCAAACTGTGCGTAGGTGTCCGTATGAAGTGTCATTCTAGTACTTAACCTTTGATAACATGTTTGACGTACATTACTTTATGAGGACAGTCAAAGTCATAAAAATAAAAATATACATACACAGGGACTTGAATTTACCAATGAATGTGGAATACAGCCTTGACATGGTCACTTCAAAAAACAATTTCGAAGAAATGATTTGTAAGAAATGGACAGTGACCTAGAGGATACATGTATGTAGCTACATACCCACAACATATTGTATATTTCAATAAGTACATTCTTATAGATACACAAAGAAATTCCCCCAGCGACTCCCCATTATTTCCTAAAATCAAGTTCAAAGAAAACCTTGAAATCAGAATCAACATTTTTTAAACCACCAGACATTTGCTTTTGGCACAACTCTGTGTATTTGAGAAAGCAGTCGGAAATGTTGTGGAATATAAGGGATGATGTGTATTCAATTCAATGCAACCAAATGGTCATAACCTCAGGGGATTTACACACCATCTCTTGTATGTACGATATATTCCACAAAGGTTGCAGTTTTTTATTTTATTTTTTCCCACGTCAATTTTTATAATAAAAAATCTCCAGAAATTCAGATATTCTCAGCATCCTTGAACACTGAGCACATTGCAGTTATTTAGAAACAAGTATAAAGTAAGGACAGGAAACGGAATATTTCACAGTTGATGACGAATGCTCTCATTATGGTTCTATATTACGAACCCTGGCTTAATAATCATTGTTAAATCAATGAGCTGTGTGTTGCAACTCTATACTTCCTGAAACATACATGATTTCTTATATCAAAATTTCAGGTTTTCAGTTTTCTTCGAAGAAAGTTTAAAAAACTGCTGTGTAGCCGTTACATTGCCAAAATCACTGTTCAGATGGACACTGCTTTTCACCTATACATATAACAAATTAATACCTCTGGTGTGCCCCACAAGAAAACGCAAAAAGCTATGCCAAAGCCCGTGTTAGTGGTGAAAAATGTTTTCTGCTACAGGCCATATGTACACACACACATGTGGATAGATATTATAACTGTGCTATTATTATTTTATTGATACTCGATAAATAGTTTTGATGTGTAAGAAAGCAATTAATGATACTTCATAAGATTTACATAAATATGTTATATGTTATATTACACATTATATTATGATTGTTATATAATTAATTAATTAATGTTACACCATATACTTACTAAATTATTGTTGATAATGACTCCCAATAATACGTAACATTAAGAGTGTATACAAACGGCATTTAATACAATGGTATGTGTGTATATATTATTGAAAATACAATATATATAATTTGCTTTGCTAGTACAAAATATTATAAATATGATTATTTTTTAACCCATAAGTATTACAAATACAAAATATTAGATAAAAAGTACTCCTTAAAAGTACTAATTAGGTCTTTTTCATTCCTTCCGCATCATCAGCATCTGTGTATATTGTATTTAGAATTTATAAAACAAAGATTATTATTGATATTATGTATAAAATTTAATGAAGGTTTAAACAACAAAACTAATGTACTTATTATTGTAAATAAATTACATATAACAAACAGAGTCAGACTAAAAACAATAGTTGTAAAATTGTGTAGTCATGGTAAAGATCTTACCGTATTTATATCCCAAATTATTTGACGTAGATTATCCACAGTTTCTTTTAAACTTCGATTTTTAAATACCACTTGCTGGAAGAAAAAAAGGGAGAAAGAAATTCATTCATAATGATACATTTCTCCGAATGTCATTAACATAATACATAATATATTCTCATGTAAAAAAGTATATTATTAATAAAAATAGAGGTATAAAATTATATATAAAGAAAGGTATAAGACTATTTTAATTCAAAAAGTATAATATTATAATATCAAAATATGTATTGCTGATAAAAGTATTTAAGAAGTTTAAAAACATGGAGTAAGAAAATAATGCTACAGATTTAGATTAAGTTTAAGAAGGAAAATAGTGCATAATAATCCTAATGGTAGAGTCTATACCAAAACAAACAAACCTATACAGACTCATTGTTAATACTAAAAACCAATAAGTTATTATACCTACTACCTACATTTAATTATTTATTTATTTGTACTTCAATCGAAAAATGAAATCAAAATAGGCTTGTAATAAATCCTTATTAGCAATTAAGTGTTTCTCTTTTGTAAAACAATCACAGTGACAAGCTTCTTTGCAAGTTTAAGTTGAAGACTATAGCTAAGATAATGTATTATAATTATATTATTATAGGTACAAATTAAAATAAAAACGAATAACCTATTCATAATAATTATTTACTAAAATTTCGAGGTTGAAGTAATAGAAAAGGAAATAAACATAATAGCAACAAAATAATAATGTTAGGACTATGATTGAAAATATTATACTTGTAGTGTAAAATTACAAAACAAAAACATTATCTTCAAAATAATTACTCATTTAAATATTATATTCAATTAAATAAGAGGCTATGAAAAAAGACCGACACACACAAAAAAGATATTATCCACGCTATAAAAATTTCAATGTTGTAATAAATCTGTGATGTTTCCTGAATTCTTTAGACAACTGAAAATCCCTGTATTCCTGTATTGAGCGACGTCTTATTTTATTGTCATATATACATGCATAAGTAGTTACTTAATATCTTTGCATAATTTGATAGTGCATGCCCTAAGCTAATCAAAGCAATTAAAAAGGTACAAGATAAAACTATGTCCTACATAAAAGCAGAGAAAGCAAAAAACGGCTTACTTCAACGACATCTCGATACTCCTCGACAGCTATTCTATAAGCTTCAGTATTTTTCTTGTCGTCTAAAATAGTTACTTCATTTCCTTCTATTGGAATTGAATCCTATACGCACCAAAAAAGAAAACTTATATTAGAACACATACAATGCAGCAATATAGCTCACTAGCATCATTAAAGAAATTATCAAGTACTTGTATTGCCATTTGCGTATAAATGAAAAACGTTACCTCAAAGTAAGTATCTTCACTACTCGGGAAAGATTCTTCCAATTTTTCATAAATAACTCGTAGTCGTTTAAAGAGAATTCTTAGACCTTTTAACGTTTCTGTAAATTTATGTTTTCTATCAATTCCCATTTGTTTGCCATCAGGAGGTTGAGCAGCTCGTAATGTTTGGAAAAGTTCTTGTGTTCTGGATACAACTTCTTGTACAGTCTCTTGACCAAATCTACATAAGGATGCTGCATTTAATTCCTTTTGTTGTTGTTGTTGTTGTTGCTGCTGCTGTTGGTGCTGCATTTGCCCTAATCAGAATAATAAAAATTTGAGCGTGAGGCTTTGATGATTTCCAAAATAAGATGTACATTTTAAAACTTAATTATACGTGTAAGTATGTAATTATATAAATACTTTGTGGTCCAGTAGTTTGTAAGTCTTTCTGCTGTAGAGACTGCTGCTGCTGTTGATGTTGAAAAGTTTGTCCAATCGTTGACGTATTCATAGGGTTCATGTTCACATCGGAAGGACTTTGACTACGTATACCGCTGACTCTAGGACCGGAAGGCATTAATGGATTTTGATGATGTGATTGCATTGGATTTGGTGATTGGTGTCCCATTTGTGGATTAAATCCTGTACCCATTCCGGATTGCTGGTATGCCTGCATCCCCTGTAAAGATATATACAGGAAATATGTATATATTGTTACTTTTATACACTCAATTATAGAGTGCTGACACGGAACACAATAGAAATTTTAAACTTAATCTCATTATAAATTATTGGGCATTTCAAATTTACTTGAAGGGTTTAAACGAATTGTGACTTACAGTGCCGGGTCCCGTTGTAGGAACATTCATGTGACCAAATCCAGGTCCAGGACTATTATGCTGCTGATTCATTTGCCCAGCTGACCCCGGCGAGTTCATAAAACCTGAATACCATTCACACAATCATCTCATAAATGTATAATATGTTTACTCCTTTAACAAAAGAAGATAATAATATTAGTATTGTTGTAAGTTTTAACAATCATGATAGTTTATTTAATCAAAATATTATTCACGATCATAAATCTATTTTGTTCCAATAAGTACCTTGATGAGGCATCATTCCATGTGGATTGTTGAAATTCGCCATTATATGTGTCAGTATCTTTCTCTTTCATAAAGCTTTACGATATTGCACCAGGAGATTGAAGTTTTTATTTGCAGTCTTGTTCAAAAACTGCAATCAATCACACCCAAAAGACGGGTAGATAAGTAAGTTTAAGTATGGAATTATTTGCATGCATTAAAGTGCTGAACTTGATTCGTGCTTTAAAGGCTCCAATATGAACATTTATAGAAGACATTGATTAAGCAGCCTTTTATAATGGAGAATCGAGGAGAAACAATGCAAACATAATATTATGGTTTTTAGAACAAACTACGAGAGTGAAAACGGTATCAACCAAAATGGAATAGAAGGGAAAGTATGTTTTTATACAGGTATTCTTTTAGCACGTATAATGTATAAAAATGTCTTGGAACCAAAAGGTTTAAATCGTCAACCAAACTGTTTGTCAATTAATTAAGTACATCATACCGGATACCGGACACACAAGTCAAAATGCCATGAACTAACTAAAATTAAATTTTTTTGTTGTTGTCTGGACTAGCTCTTAATCTTTAACCTACTAACTACTACTCCAAGTTGGAGTCTCCAATAATATAGATATTCACATCCTTATCAAGTCATACAACATACAAAGCAACCCAAAACCAAAAACTAACATTTAACTATCCATTTATGCAAACGTGATGCTGTGATGCTATTTATCAATACAAAAAGTTGCAAACATGCAGGCTGCTCCCTAATCCTATTTGCCGACTGTCACACAAATTGACTGTGAAAAAATAATACTAAAATACCGACAAATAATAATGAGCCGACAACCTAGTACAAGTGACAATAAAAATGAAAGAAAGAATGAATTAACTTTTGAAAAAGTATTTAAGTTGAAAATCAAACAGGGCTCTAGGCTTACCTGAAATGAAACGAAACTAGTAGAATCTCATTCTAAAACGCATTAATTGTAGATTCAAAAACTTAATTCAGTCAAACAACTTTAAACTGGTCACTGGTCACTTTTAATATTTTACTTCACTTTAAAAAAAATTTCTCTGAATGTTAAAGCAAGCTGTCATACCTACTTTTAAAGCCATAAAGCAGACCTTGCAGTTTTTTTTCATAAAAACGCCTTGGAATCGCACATACGTAAACGATTTCAAATTAATATCCCCTTGATAGCCAACACGAACTTTAAACTGTTTGAGTTTTTTATCAAACCTTTTTCATTTTTACTTTTTACCTGTGTCCTGTGTCGGTTTTTGTGTGAATGTTCACACGGATATGTCAGACGACCGACAGTTAATCTTTTTAATCTACAATTAAGAGGCAATTAAAACATTGTGTGCATATAGAAATCAAGACCAGCAGTGATAGTCAAAAGAGGACTTCCGGAAATCTTAGCAATCAAAGTGAACCATTTAGAGCCACTCAAAAGCATTTATCTACCTACATATTCACAAGTTCCTTTGACCAGGTATTGTTGATTGTTGTTTTTTCTTGCATTTATCAATTACTCATTGTCCATCTAACATTTATAATCATATTTTTAAGATAAGTACTCTCAACTTGAATAAGATAGTTCTCTCAGTTCGATGGACTTAATAGGTTATAGAATTGCATAAGAATCACAGCAGTTTGTCTAGTTTTTTTTTTCTTTTCCGAATTTTATTTCACTATATTTCACTACAAAAGTCAAGAATTTTGACAGTGAGGAGATATACAATGTACGATATACATAAAAAATACAAAAATAAATTACATTTTCGTGTTACGTGCTACGTCAGGTCCCTAATACATAATCTTTTTATTACAATTTTTTAATAGTATGCAATTACAAAGATTAAATTATCAATTTTATCTATTTACGCGAGTCTTACAATGACTTTAAACTTTAAAAATAATATACAATACAGAATACAGTATACTCAATACTCGATAAATACTCAGCATGTCATTTTATAACACAGTACAAAGTTCAGAGTTTTGGAACTGTAGTTTTCGTGGCCATCAAAAACAGGACCTTGTTTGGGGAATGGGGAATTAATATTTAAATAAAATACAATATAATTTTATTGCAAATCAAGTTCACAAACTCGGGGGAACTAGTATTCTGTAATCTGTACACTCACGATCAGTACAGTTTTAACGTTTAAATAATCTGACTAAAATTCAGATATGTCCATCATGTTACATATTAATGAGGCATCAGTAAATCAAAATCATAGCATTTACATGATATTACAATAAACAATCTAAATGTAAATGTTATAATATTACAAAAAATACAACATGGTACACTCTACTTACATAGTAATAATTACATAGTTAAAATTACATAAATACATGTTCAAACATAAAATGTAGTGTACATAAAACGCTTCCGTATGTTTTTCCACCTGTTTCCAGGAATATTCTCCATGGTCAAACACATTTTCGCATCGTTTTATGAGAGAGGAAGAAAGATTCATCAGATCTAGTTCAAAGCTAAAAGAAAGAATAAAACCAATGGTTTGTTAAGTAGGTTAGTTATATCATATTATTGTTTTTTAGCACTTTAGTCACTCAGTCGCTTGAGGGTTTCTTTTCTTCTCCATAGTTGATGGTTGTTTTATATATTTTCATTCAACATACTATAATCATATAGTGTACATTGGGATAAAATGAGCTGTTCAAATCGAGAACAACTTTTATAGTGAAATAGTAATATAATACATTTTACCATACCTTTAGTAGCATGATATATTATAGCATACTATTGATACATTATAGCTGTATATATGTGTATTATGAATATGATTTGTTGTAGTATTAAAAGCAAACATTATTTCTCAGTATACCATATTATGCAGTTAATATGTTTTTTTTTTCATGATAGCGTACAAGTTATTCATAAGTCAAATAAAAAGTATTATAAGGATTGTTAGTTCCCGAACTCTCAGGGTTAGTTTCCCTCTTAACCTTGAGAAAGTAGTCTTTTTGTCCCAGTTTAGGTCTGAGCCCTTGGTCTGACCCCATAAACGAGTTGAGGTCTACCCAGTAGTACAATCCACTCGGCTTTTGAGTAGGCTGTGGAGTGAATTGATTTGCAAAAATGTTGAATAAATTTGACTCTGACGGAGAAACTTCCGGTTTAGGACTTGTTCTCCCAGCATTATTTGCAAGCCAACTTTGGGCAAGAATTGACTGGATATCCAAAGCTTGAGGTTGAGATTTTTGCTGCTGCTGCTGTTGAAGTTGCTGCTGCAAAAGAAGTTGTTGTAATTGTTGTTGTTGTTGCTGTTGTTGAAGAATTTGCTGTTGGTGTTGAATTAATTGTGCCTGTGATAACTTTGCAGCTGGTTTGGTCGTTTTAGTATTCTCTACGACTTGGCCTAAATTTAATAATTGTGCAAGTAAATCTAAGGATGGATCCTGTGATACTTGCTGCTGTGGCCTACTAGTAGTAGTAGTGGTTGTTGCTGGCGATGGTGTTGTTTTTGTAGTAGTCGTTGTAGATCCAGAACTAGAACTTGCAGACCCCGTCGTCGTCGTTGTTGTTGTTGTTCCAGCAGTTGGCGATGTTGTCCCTTTATTTTTATTATTCTGAGCATTAATTAGCTGCAAGAAAATATCATCGGCTGGATTAGATGTAGATTGAGTTGCTAGTGTAGATGTTTTTGTCGAGGATGGATTATAAACGGGAACGGGACGTGTCGTCGCTTTGACCGCAGTAGTGGCCGTTGTCCCAAGGGATGTGGGGTCAGTTATACCAAATAAATTGAGCATATTTCGAAATATGGGCATCAACGTAGTAGTTGATTTTGTAGAGGAAGACGAGGAAGGAATCGGCGTAGTTATGGTCGTGGTATTAGCTTTTGTAATATCCGTTATGGTCATGCCATTTAATAGCTGTTTGGGCTTTTCAGTAGTTGCTGTTACAGCTCCTTGTTGATCAATCATTGCATAAATGGATTTCAAATCAGAATCCGAGAGTCCATTAGGACCAGTGCTTCCTAGTCCCCCAAGGATAGATTTTGATTTTTCCTTTGGATTTACAACTGTTTGCTGATTCACATTTGTTGCTTGTGTATTGAAAAGACCTGCAAGACTTGCAAGTCCAGCGTCTCCAGCATTTTTATTGTTGTTATTATTATTTCCACCACCTAATAATGATTCCAAAAGAGCTTGTTGCACTAAAGATTCTAATTCTGATTGGGAACTTGGTGGAACAGCTGGAGATTTTACGGCTGCTCCTAAACCATGTTGTTGTTGATGATGATGATGATGATTGTGATTTCCTGCCTGCGTCTGTGGTTGTAATAAGTTAAGAAGGGTAAGAATATCATTTGTAGGGACTGTTGCTGCGGGCACTGGTGCTGGGCGTTTTGTGGTTGTCGTTGGCACGGGTGTTTTTGGTGCTTGAGTGAATAAATTAAATAGGCTTAAAAAGTCATCATTATTATTACTAGGTCGCGGAGTCGTCACCGTCGTTTTCGTGGCTGGCTGTAATAAACTTAATAAACTAATTAAATCATTATTATTGTTATTATTACTATGATTATGTATGACGGGAGCTTTAGTTGTGACAGAAGGTGTTTGGAATAAATTAAGAAGACTTAGTAAATCATTATTATTAGTTGCAGGAGGGGGAGTTTGTGGTCGGGGTGCTGAACTTTTTGCACCACCATTTTTATTTGGCTGGGGATTTAATATATTGAGCAAAGCTAAAAGATCGTCTTGTTCAGTGGGAGCAGAAGCAGCAGCAGCCGGGGTTTTAAGAGTGCTTGTATTCGGTTTAGGTGTCGTAGTAGTACTAGTAACAGCAGTAGTGGTAGTAGGTTTACTTGTTGTTTTTACTCGTCTCGGTGTACTCGTCTGCACTTTTCTCGGTCTTGAGGTAGTTGTGGTGGTTGTGGTTTTATTATCACCAGATTTACCGCTAGAATTTATTACTTGGCTTATTTCTTCATCTGACACACCAAGACTGCCTAATAACTGCTGTAATAATAGTGTATCACTGTCGATATTACCATCATTTACTTTGGCTTCTGATGGGGATAATTTAGTAGTTGTTGTAGTAAAAGTAGTAGTAGTAGTAGTAGCTGGATCTGGAGTTGTTAATGTGATTGGAGTTGGCACCTCCTTGTCATTTGTAAAAGGAGGCATAAGTATCAATGGTGGTTCTCTTTGTATCTGTATTTTTTTCCTTTTACCGTTGGGAGGAAATTTCAATGTAGGAATTTTGGTCATTTTTGCATTTTTAGCATCATCATCATCATTATTATTTTCGCCATGGTCAGGGAAGGTTGTAGGTGTTGTATTTGGTGCCCATGTATTTTTCCCAGTGTCCTCATCAATATTGTCAAGGAAAGTATTTATTTTTTCATGAACTGCCGTGCTCGTGGTAATACTACTACTAGAAATGAAAGGACGTTCCGTCGTTGTTGATTTTATTCGATTTCTAATAATAGTTGTGGAGGTGAATGGCGGCCGCCTGGATGTGGGCGGCAGTGATGATGATGGTGCAGAAGAAGAGGATACAAACAAAGGAACGATAGGTATAGCTGACGTTGTTCCTTTTGGTCGTAAAGTGAATAGAGTTTTGGTTCCTTCTGCAAATTGGTTTGGCCGGTAGGTTGTCACTGTAGTTGATGGGCTTGGAGTTGTATATGTATTTGAATTTAATGACAGTATTGATGATGATGATGGTGGTGGTGATGACGAAGACGGCACTTTCCCTCTCGTTAAAGAATATGTAGTTTGAGGAAGAGGGGCTCGAGTCACCGTTTGTTGTTGAATAGTTGTTCGTCTAGT
The DNA here is from genome assembly GCA_034698285.1 of Sminthurinus bimaculatus. NCBI lineage: Eukaryota > Metazoa > Arthropoda > Collembola > Symphypleona > Katiannidae > Sminthurinus > Sminthurinus bimaculatus. The sequence continues at coordinate 35,285 of JAQIVE010000458.1, forward strand.
TGGGAAGGAACCAGCTGGTGCTCGCATAAGAATTGTTGGCATTCGAGGCTTGAATGTTGTGACTGTGGACGAAGGAGAAGGAGTAGTAAATATTGTTGTTGTGTGCTGGCCTATATCTATATTGACCACATGTGCATGCGATGTTGTTGGTTGTTTAGTTGGTTGCGTGTGTAACCGGGTTGATGTCGTCGTCGTTATCGAAGGAGATGTATTACGAGAGGGTGAGGATGACGATGACAGAGATGATAATAATGGTGTTGTTGACAAAGATGTACTTGGTGGAGTATGAGATGATAATATTGCGCTACCTGTAATACTATTATTGGCACCATTATTATGACTATTTTTAATAGCCGTTTTTGATGACGGTGATAAAGATGACGGTAAGGGTGTCGTTCCAATGGATGAATGTTTGTTTATAATGTTTGATGTTGATGATTTGCTGTTTTGTTTTTGGTTAGGAGAACTAGAGGATACAGACGTACTTGTACTCATTGTCACAGACGTTTTCACATGCACCTGTGGTCGGTTTTTATAAACTTGATGATCATAATCAGAGGAGATGATTGAGTCCTGATTGAGCAGGGTGTGACTTAGTTTGCCCCCTCCATCATAGTGATGTAGTAGATCAGATTCTGGGTGAAGATCTGGAGCAACTTTAACGCTTATGGGCGACTCACTGAGTTTGTGTTTAATTCCAATGGTTTTATTTTCCGGGAGTTTACTCACGTCCTTGAGAGTGGTATCCGAGTTAAAGAGGGGATGCAAAAGGTCCAAGTTGTGAAATAATGAATTTCTCAAATCACTTGAAAAGGGCGTGGATGAGTTGAGGAACGGGTTAAAACTTTCACTTATGTGCAAATCTGATTCATCTACTTCTTTTGCCTCTTCCTCTTCGTCTTCTCTGTTCTCTTCTTCATCACCTTGGTTTTGTTGGTCCTGACTTTCGATTGCAATTGTAGACTCAGAATCCGGTTTACCATCATCATTTTCGTTTTCATTTTCATTCTCTTCTCCTCCTTCATGTTCTTGTACATGTTCTTGCTGTTGCTGCATGTTTATGAGTGCATTGTTTTTATTTTTTCTTCTTCTTCGTCTTCTTCTCCTTCGCCGTCGACGACGTTGTCTTGTATTCGGCTCAAAAGATGAAGATTGCGAATATGAGGGAGAAGATTGAGATTCAAGATATTGTGGTTGTCCTCTTTGATAAATTACGATATTATTATGTTGATTATTATTATTTAAATTAGTATTACTACTGCTACTACTACTACTCTTTGGTAAGGTTAAAGGTTCATTTGAGGGATCCTCAGAGTTTTCATTTTCAGTATTTTCATTTCCTTCAATTTCTTGTTCTTCTTCTTCTTCTTCTACTACTAAAGGATCATTATTCTCATTTTCTTCATTATTTTGTTGCTGTTCCTCATTATCAATGTCATCATCATTGGTATTGGCATTGTCATTATTCGTTTCATCAATATGATCTTTTGAATTTTCAAAGGGAGGAATAAGACTACTTGCTGAGGATTCCTGATAATACTTTCGATCATTACTGTTTTCTGAAAATTGTTGCAAACTTACAACAGGGTAGTTAATACTACTATCCGCATCTGGAGAATCGATAGAACTGACCAAGTTTTGTGGCTCCTCTTTTTCTTCATTATTATTGTCATCATCATAATTATTAGTATTATTATCATTATTTTCATTAGCCTCTGTTTCATCATCACTAGCTGTAGCTGAAGTCACTGTTTCTTCTTGGGGTTGGAAATATCTATTTTTGTTATTGTATTTCCTTCTTCGAGTGAGTCTTCTTCGTCGATATTTCCTCCGTCGAGGAGGATTAAAATATGGATGGTTGATAGGATTATTTATATTGTCTAATGTTGCAGTTAAATCATCATCACTTTGTCCCATACGGGATTCCGCTATTGGATGATGATGATAATAGTAATTATTGT
>JAQIVE010000459.1:0-37231 GCA_034698285.1 Sminthurinus bimaculatus
AGAGAGAGAGAGAGAGAGAGAGAGAGAGAGAGAGAACAAGAGCAAGAACAAGAGAGAGGAGAGAAAATGGAGCCGGCGGAAGTGAAAGTTAAGACGTTTAACTTAGATAACGACTGTGCTGACGGGCTAAATTAAAGATTGATGCTCTTCATTTACATTTACCTCGCAGTCATTTAATTACGCCTCCTCATATTCTCCATATCGCCCCTACAACCTACAACAATGGCCAACTCCAGCCTTCACTTGTACTTACTTACTTTTCCTTCCGTCTCCAACATTCTCTACTCTACTCCTCCAAAGTTGCTCCAGCAATTCCTCCTCCTCCTCCCCCTCCTTCTTCTTCTACTTGGAAATCAGACCAAAAATAATTATTATTTATTTCCTCGCTCTAATCATCCTTGTCAATATTCTTTCATTATTCATTTCAATATTTAATTAATACAATATGCCGGCTATAGTATTATATTAGGTTCTTAATAAATTGTCACCTACCCATACAATACATACATTACGTATGTACATGACACATTATGTATCTTGTAATTGGAACAGTCTGCTTGAATAGTCAAATTGCAAAAGGTGTGGATTCCAGGCGGCTCCTCCACCGACGACATTTGAATATAAATTCCAAAGTTAAGTGAGCTGGTAAAAAAATAATAGATGATGAAAAGGATGGAATATAAAGAGAGAGAGAGAGAGAGAGAGACGGAAATAGAGATAAAGATGGGCCGACATTTATAGTTATTTGGATAGTTTGAGCCGAGTTGAGTTGGGCATGGGATCATGGTAGTGGTGGTGGTGGTGGTGGCCATCATTTTGGCCATTGGCTGACATCCGTGTCCTCGCTCCTGGATAATAATACTCATCATAATATCCGAATATTATCATATCATTTCATATCACATCACATCTTTCTATCTCTCTCTCTTCCTTTCTTGGAATCCAAACGTATTGTAGCTCACAATTGTTATCCTTTCCTCGTGAATACATTAGAGAGAGAAAGAGAGGATTGTCCGGAGAATGGGTGAGAATGAAGAGAGAGAGAGAGAGAAGAGCGGGAGCTGTGAGACGGAACGGTATGATCTGGGAAGAATTGCAATTTGGATCATTTCTCCTCTCTAAATAGCACTTCTCACTCCCCGGCTAATGCACTTGGTCAGGAGTGGAGACAAATTTATGAGGCCATCTCCTCCTTCTCCTCCTCTTCCTCTTGCACACTACATACATATTTCTGGGAGGGAAGAGGACCAAAACCAGAAGAATATGTTTCACACCCCGTCTGCCTGTGTCTTGGTCCTCTTCTCCTTGGGCACGGGGGAAGGAGGATGCTCTATAAAAATATTGTTTGAAAGAATGGCGGACATTTCCCTAAGTGCGGATCTGCATGCATGTGTACAAAGATCTCGGTCATACATGTGAAGTATGAACGTATTAAATACATCTTTCCTGATGTGAAGATGGATAAATTTCTCCCATGCAAAAAAAAAGAGTCAAAGGATGAATGCCCACTTTTGTTCTTCAACCACGTGTAAAAACCCCCATTTAAATAGCTCAAAGAGAGACGACTGCACTGTAGATTGTAGATACATGGATAATGTTATGGCGGCAGAAAAAGAACGATCCAAAATTCCAAACACACGCACACACACACATTTTAACTATACGCATTAAACATTAAGAATCATGTTAAGGGACAAAAATAACTGCAAGTATATTACTTACATTTAGTTGCAAAATATACTCACAACCATGTTTTTATTCCGCAGCAAACCCTTCGGAACATTTCCGTAAACTTGTTTTTTTGCACCATTTCAATATTCAAAGGATATTTTCATGGGCGATACCCTGGATTCGGAATCTGATTCCGATTCCCTCCCAAGAATCTCAAAGATTTGACATAGTTCCCAACTTTAGAATTTGTACATTGTACACGCAGTTTTATCTAGTTTGTCATAAAATAAAGACAAGCCGACAACTTGGACAACTCTGCCAAATTACAAACTTTTATAAACTTGTTCCACACAAAATGTTCGTAGGAACAACAAAACCATGTTTGACGTGGTTTTTTGCGTGACAGCAACAACAACAACAATGCCAAGGATAAAAGACAACGGCAATGACAATGACAATGACAATGATGGGAAGCAATTGACAGGGGACGTGACTTTGAAAGTTTTGGCTTTTGCTCTCGTATCTTGTCACTTGCTATATTATACATAATATTTAATATGAGGACGAGGGCATAAAAAATGGATAAATAGTTTAATAATTTATTGACTTGATGTTGATGTGGTTTTTTATTTATTTGTTTGTTTGTTTGTGTGTTTGAATGTGAGCAGAGACGCGGGAGGACACGACGACGGAGGTGGAAGTTGTTGAGGACGGAGTCCGAGTCAAGAAGAACACGACGCGGAGTAAAATTCGATTTGTTCCCACGACAGAAGACGACCGAGCCAATTTCACCTGTGAGGCCAGACATCCCGCCCTCCCCACCAACTCACCCCACAAAGTCACCGTCTACCTCTCCGTTCAATGTAACGCCTCTTTTTTTCTTTTTTTTACTTTCTCTCAGATCAATCTTGTCTCCATTTCTCAAACTCCAACCCCAACTCAAACTCAAACTCTTGATGTTGCTCCATCTTTTTCTTGGGATTTAGTTTCACGCTTTGTATTCTCTGTCCCACTTTTTGTCCTCTCCTCTCTGTCATATCTTAATGCCGTCTTGTTTTGTCTCCTCTCTCCTCTCCCATTTCCCCGCAGCCATACACAAAAAAACAGACAGGCGAGTGTGGAAACTTTTCCCCGGGAACCTCAACCAACTCTGCACAACGCACATACTTTCCCTACTTTTGGTCAATTTGTTCTGGTTTAGTGAAACATGCAGAATCCGGAACCAGTTCCAGGGGCAAATGCTCCTATAAAATATTTTTACTGTCCTCTCAATTCCCTTTTTTCTGTCTGTCTCTCTCTCTCTCTTTGAGAAAATGTGAGCCTCGTGCCAAGATTAATATTTTGAGCATATTTTTGTGTAGATTGCAAAAAAATGTAGACATGCATAAATTTGCACACATGTATCTATGTATCACGCAAATAAAAAATGAGGAAAGGGAAATAAGAAAAATCGTCAAATTACTCTTTAAATTTGCCCATGGGTGAAGAAGAAGAAGAAGAAGAAAAGGAAGAAGAGAAAACATTTTTGGGTTAAACTAACACAGCAGAATTCTCTTGGTATGCGTCAAAGTCTCCATGGAAAAAGAAAAGAAAATGAAGGAGAACGAGGAGAAGAAGAAGAGGAAAAGAATAAATATATATAAAAGAAAAATGTCCATATGCACAGGATGTACAATGTATGTGTACTGTGTACTAAATAGACACATATCTTATATACATACATAGGCAAGGAATGGAATGAATGGATTCAAAGAAAGGAGATGAATGAATGAATGAATGAATGAGCGAATGAATGACTGACAGTATACTCCTGGATTTTATATTTTATGCGTCCTCCTCTTCTTCTTCTTCTTGTGCCAGAGGTTTTATTGTCAAGATTTGGAGGGAAGTCTGGAACGTGTTCAATTCTTGAGCCCCGCATGAGAAGCGACAGAGAAAAATGAAAAAATGAAATGTTTTATTGACACGGACACTTTCAATTCTCAAAGCATTCCATCCATACAATCTACATACATATACATATTATGTTCAATGTTCATTCGTACATCTGGGAAAGAAAAGAAAGAGAGAGACAGTGTAGTTAAAAAAGGAATGTGGCAAATTTTCCATTCTTTTCTTTATTATTCTTTTTCCTTATTTGTCAAAAGGTAACCAAGTTTGTGGGAATTTTTGTGTCTGCCTTTTCTCCCTTCATTTTTTTTTAACTGTAGACCAATTAAGATGACGTAAAGGCGGAATTCCCTACTATTATATGGCGAATTGCATCCTTTTCTTTTCAAGTTATCCCTCGAATCTCATCTTTGACTTGTGTTTTATGGGGAAACATTTTAATGAAATTTTAATGGGTTTGTTTATTTGTTTTGTGTGTGCAATGGATTTAGATCCTCCTGGAGCTCCGCGGATCGACGGCTATCGAGAGGGAGATTTAATCCGGGAGAATGACTCGGTGACCCTGACTTGTATCTCTCGCGGCGGGAATCCGCTGGCGGAGCTCATCTGGTTCAGAAATGACGTCCGGATCGACTCGACGTATGCAACGCAGGGGAAGGAGTCCAGGAACGACCTCAAGTTTGTGGCCACCACCAAGGACAACTTGGCCAGGTATCGATGTGAAGCCACCAACATTATGAGCGTCCGACCAAAAATTGCCGACGTCACGCTCACCGTCTTTTGTAAGTCAACAACTCTCTTTCAAATTTCAACCCTATTTTACATGTTCAATGTTCATGCATCAATCTTAGTTGAAAAAGTTAATTTTAATTTTACCATTAAAAGCATCACTTAAATACTCATCTCTATTTTACACGAGCACATTAGTCATCCGTTTTGCTCCAAGTCTTTTAGATGGAGCAAAAAGTTGCCTATTTTGAGAAATTCAATTTAGTTGTCAATATATTATATGCATTACATGTATGCGTATATACATCGATATAAGCTTGTTCTATAGTTGGAATATTTTTAATTGTTTATGAAAGGGTGTTTTCAAAGCTGTTGGAGTTCAGAGACTGCCAAGTTGACTTGGTTGTTGTTCGCCAAATCTTGATGTTAACATTTTGGCACACGCTCTCAATGCAGACCTCCGAATTTTTGGAACAAAAAATCCTACAGTCGCATATTATGACAACACACAACATTTGCGTGCACTTGATTCCTTTTTGATTTGCTTTTTATTTCTCTCCAGCTTTTCCTCTCTCTCTCTCTCTCATCTTCCACATAGAGTTTCTTGTCTCTGTTTGGAAATTAGATATGGAATATAGCAAGAGAGAGAGAGAGAGAGTGAGAGTGCTGATGATACGACAGTCGGGCAGATTGTAGCAGCCGTTTTTTCCAACGGAAAAGAAAAAAGAGGGAACAGTCAGGGTCTGCTCGTCTTTACACAGATATTTCTATCGACGGAAGGGAAATACAAATGTGCATCAAGACGCGGTGGTACAGCTTAGACCATAGACATTGCCTGGGAATAAATATCCTTGTATTTCCACTTCCCCTTGGCTTCTACACACACACACGAGAGAGAGAGAGAGAGAGAGAAGCGAAGGACTAAGATGGGAAAGAAATTGCGTTAAATTTCCTATACCCGCCTAAGTATGACTTGAAGTCAGTCGTCTGCTATCGCCTTGATTGTGTATATAAAAGAGGAGCTCCGAGTTGTTTGCTTCGGAGGCAGAGAGAGAGAGAGAGAGGTGATGGGAGATGTGAGAATGATTTGACAGAGGCAGATGAATCTCTGTCCTGAGTTATGAGTGTCAGTCAAAAGGAGCGGGAGGCTGTCTCTCTCTCTCTTTCTCTCTGTCTCTGTCTGTGTGCTGTGGTTTCTATTTGGTCTCCCATAATTTATCTAAGACGATTAAATGTAACAAATGCTCCTCCACCCAAAAACCAACTCCTCCAAGCCAAACTCTCTAATGAAACAGACCTCCTGTCTCAAAACTCCTCTTTTATCAGTTCCACACCACTCTCTCTCTCTCTTCCCTGTATACTTACGCACTTTTCCCGCATTAACATTATTATGGTTACATAGCATATTATGTATACAATAATATATAAAGTCATATCAAAACTGCTCGCTGCTCCTGTCGCCAAGACAACTTGATCATTTACTGCATCTTCATTTTTCCACAGATTTGCTCTCCGTTTCCTCGCCTTCTTCTCCCAACTTTCTCCAAATTCATATTATGTACATACAAAATCCGCTCTTTCTTCTTCTTCTTTTGGTTTTGTGAGGGTTTGAGATGGTCAGAAAAAGAGGCAAATCCATGGGCTTATACCGTCGAGGTCTGTCTTGACTTGACTCGCATTGACTCCATGGACAGCGGAAGAGGACAATTGTCAGGCGGACAAGGGAAAGAGTTAACAGATTATTTCATGTGATCGGAGCTTTCCACTTGGGCTTCAAGCGTCAATTCAAATCCATGGAATGGAGTCACTTGGCTGTGGAGGAGATGGGACAATAGACAGACACAGAAATGGAGATGACAGGACGAGGTCGAAGGTCAGAGTCGGAGCAAAGAGATTTACCGTCAGGTTTGGCTCGGGGCTCGGATTGAAATTGTCAGTAAAAGTTGTGGGAGTCAGCGGAACGACAGCCAACTCGGTTGACACACGTTTGTCGTCTTGTGCCCTGGCGCTAATATTTCTCTCGTCTGCAGCCCGAGATGACAGACAAAGAGACAGACAGACAGAGGATCAGTAGGGGGGAATATGGGGGAGATACATATTTATATAGATGAATGGATGGATGGATGGATGGATGGCAGGCAGAGTTGTGACGTGACATCTCCGATATTATTTAGCAAGAGGTCGGGTCATGTGCGTCTCGGGTTGCTTTCTATAGCAAATTGTTTGGAAATGCTTTCTTCCTTGTTGACGGTGGTTGGCTGGTTGGTTGGTTGCTGACTGATGGGTCGCCTTTGTCCCGGGTGTCAGGGTGGCTCGATGACTGGCTTCTGGCTCCAACTCCCCACTTGAATGCAAGGCGATGCAATTCAATGTAATGTCGTGTAATGCAGGGAGGAGAGGACAATGGGAGAGTTTGACACTGTAACTCCGTCCTCCTCCTCTTCTTCTTCTTCTACTTGTTTTTCTTTCCCTGCCAAAGCCAACGCTCGACTCATATCTTGTTCATTTTCTCCATACAAAATCCAACACAACGACGATGACGAAGACGATGACGACGAGCTAGAGGAAAAAACTATCTCTTGTCTTTTTCCTCTTGCTCTTCTTTTTTCTTTTCTTTGCTTTGGTATCGCACCCAAGAAGAAGGAGCAGCTCAGGAAAAGAGAGAGAGAGAGAAGGCGCAGAAAGAAAAGAAAAGAGACTGGGAAAAGAGCGGAGATATTGTGTATGGGATAGAAAAATGAATGCTGTCTTGCATCTGTTCCCCACATCCATCTGTTTACAGCCGCCCATTAGTATTGTGCCTCTTGCCTCTTCTTCCTCTTCTTCCTTTTTCTTTAGACTCCAAAATGCTGTCTTGATTTTTTTCCATTTCCTTCTCCTTTTTCTTGTCCTTCACTTTGCCATCGTTGCCATCGTCGTCATTTGTACATGGAAAATTGTACATGGGATGGGATGACGAACGGAGGAGCCAAACCAAGGGAAGCAAACAGGCAAAGAGGAAAGGAAAGGGATGGGAAACGTGATGTGATGCTCCTCTCTCTCTTTCTCTCTTTTTGTCTCTCCCTCTCTGTCGATGGATCTGGAGCCCATGAGCAAATCTATCTCCCGCTCTCTCTTTCTTTCTCTGTGTGTGTAAGCATGTTGAGCTCTTTTGTCCATGGCGTGGAGCAAAAATGAAGGCCTTTAATATTATAATAGAATGGCATGGTTATATGCTACGATGCTACGGCCATGGGAAATGTGAAATGGGAGCCTCTGTCATATTATAGGGAGGGAGGAGGGAGGAGGGGGGGGCGAAAAAATTGAGAAAAAAGGTCTTTAGCACTTTTGGATTTCATTTTTGCAGAATCTTTTTCCCCTCAAAGGCATTGCACAAGAGAGGAGAGAAGAGGAGAGAAGAGAAGAGAGGGAATAAGAGAAAGAGAGAAGAAGAAGAAGAAGAGTGCAAATCGTTTATGTAAAAAGGGAGCGGAGGAGAAATGTGCACTTGGTATTTGGTTTTGCTCAAGCGGAACAAGCACAGACTCACATTATATCATATTATTATTCCGAGCCTTTTAAACCCTTTATATTTAGATTCTCGCTTTCTCTCTCTCACAATTTCATCTCTTGGAGCAGCAACAACAGAACAGGACAGAACAGAACAGAGCAGAGCAGAAGAGGATAGAAGACGAGACAACAGCATCACCAGCACACGCGTCACATTTTTTACATGGATTTTCTTTCTTTCTCTCTCTCTCTCTCTCTGCTTATATACAATGTTCATTGTATGTATGCATGTACTCATGTGTTGTGTATGCACCATTAAAATGTTATTCCTCGTCGCTCTTCTTCTCACATTCTTGGGCACATTTCAATTTGTCCTCCCTTCTTCTTCTTCTTCTTCTTCTTCTTTTTACGGCCAACACATCTAAACTGTATTTGGTGTTTAGAGAGAGTTTCCACGACAAATATCATCCAACCGAGTCTCTCTCTATCTCTCTCTTCCCTTCTCTACGTACCTTTCTATTTATCTCTATTCCAAGTACATTCAATGTATGTATATCGTATACATTATACATATACGCACTACTTACACACCAACATTATGTATAATGTATAATGCATAATTTCATTTTCCGTCGTTTGTGTGAAAATCTCTGAATAAGCTCATTCTCTCATTTCAATTACACTCACAATACTCGACATGTTATCACCACAGTGCAATACTTGTGCATACTATCCCACATTATTATTCTCGTCATTATTATCATATTGCTCCTCAATTTGCACAATGGGGCAAAAAATACAAAAATAGTCAAAATTCATCCGGACTTTGGGGTAGCATCAACTACATAGAGGCTAGAAGTACCCCACACACATACATATTATGTATTGTACATAATACCTTTTGTGTAGGAGTTTTTTCATTGCTTGTTTTTTCTGTATATAAACCAATATTGGGGAATGGATTTTGAGTGGAATCAAGATTTGAGAGCATAATCATGATGATGATGGTGATGGAGAGGAGACAAGTTCATGTCCTATAGACACTTATTATAGATGAATGTGGAAGAGAATTGAACAAAGGAAGGCTGTCTGTGGTATATTTGTATACAATATACATAGACACACATTGTATGGAATAGGGAATATGTATGTATACTCATCTTGGCACTTTTTCCGCTATCCTGCAGAAATGCAAGTTGAGAAAATGGCCGTGTCTTCTTCTTCTGTCTTTAGTATTCCAAATTGAGATTCTTGTCTGCATGTGTATGTATAATTGTATGTGTATAATGTACAAAGAAAGAAGTATAGAAGAGGGAAAATAAGAGGGTAGGATAGATGTGTGTGGCTGTTCAAGTAAAAGAACAAGTTGCTTATTTATAGTTGGAGAAGACGGACTTGAAGTCACGCTATGTCTTGTCGTCTCTCTCTCTCTCTCTCTCTCTCTTTCTTTCTTTCTTCTTCACCTTGTCTTGTTCTGTCCTCTGTCTTGTCTCTTGTGTTGGCTGGCTGTTTGTTGGCTCTGCTTCATCGCGTATTTGGCCTCGTGTATAATTTATCAGGTCTATATGCAATATGCAAGGAGAAGAAGAAGAAAAAGACGCCTCTGTCGATTAATGTGAGAAAATGTTGAGAGTCTAATTGAATCCTGCATCATGCTCGGCTCTCTCTCTCTCTCTCTATCTTTTACTCTCTCGGTCATACATTTTGCCACGCCATTTTTTCTCACTTCTCTCACCCCGACAAACAGACAGAGAGACAGACGACCCACTGTAGCAATATTTTATTATTATTATTTTTTATTTTTTTACCACCCCTCTGCATTTGTATTACTATTACTATTTATATTTATAGTGGTACGCATGAACAAAAAACAGGAGAAAATGCAAACAACTTTTCAACACAGGTATTGCAAGCATAAATTACGATACATGTACACTGTGTATATAATATTATAATATGCCTTGTGTATTTCATCATCATCATCAGAATGATGATATAGTGATATAATACCTAATACCTATACTCATAGTGATGTTACACCAACTCGGTGCTTATTAAGGATTTTTCACTTGGCTGAGTTTCCTTTTGCTCAGGGAAATTTATCATTTTTTCTCAGATATTTACTATTTTCTCTTTCTGTTCCCTATTCCTCTACACAGCTTTTTTTATAACTATACAAAAAGAGTGTTGCATGTACGCAAAACAAGAGAAGGACAAAAACCTTTGTTGACTAACCAAGACAAAATGCACAAGGGCATATTTAATAATTCATGATACACATGATAATAATAATAATAATAATAGCAGTAATTTTTAATAGACATATTTCACACTAATAGGACTAATATATTTAAATTGTGTAAAAGTTAAAGTGGTGGAACAAGGCCCTGGATTTTCCTCCATCTCTCTCTCTCTCTCTCGTTTCTCTCTCATCCTCATTCTATTCTGTATAGTAATAATATGCTGTGTTGTAGATGCATAATAATTTGGATGACTTGATTCATTTATGTATAGCCATCTATTTTATCCATCTCTCTATTTATTTCATGAGACTTTGAGACACTTTTATTTTTCGCGCGAGTGGGGAGCAAACTCATCAATCTTTTTTGCTCCTGCCGGGAACTCCCTTCTCCCAATGTCTCAATCCCTCAACCTGAGTATGTTGTATGCATGTATGTATGTATGTAGTACAATGTGAAGCATATACATATATATACATTGAAGACAGACTCCTCTTCTTCTTCTTCTTCTTCTTCCTCATTTCTGACACAAGATCCACTTTTCCGGGTAGATTTTCAGGGAAAAAATAATAATGTGGGGAAAGAGGGATGTTTTATTCCGAGGATTTTAATGGTTCCTATTTTCATGAGAACACAACACATACATGCATACGTATGTGTGCGAGGAAAAGAGAGTGAAAAGTAGAGCAGGAGTGGATTCACTCACACACACACACACACACAGACAACTATACATCGAAACGCATTTAGATCCTTTGTGTAGAAACGGAATGAAGAGGAATTGACAAATAATTCTCATTTCGTGTCTCTTGGTTGGTCTTTGAGTAGGAATTGAGAATGTATTGGAAGAGAAGGAAGAGGAATAAATACAAGGAGGAGGAGGAGGAGGAGACGGAGGAGGAGAAATAGAAGAAGAAATATAGAGAGACAAAAGGACTTTGCCTATTTACTCTCAGATATTTATGCGAAAACAGTTTTAAGTGTTCTCCTCTACATCACGACACAGAGTCACTCTGTACAATGTGTAATGTGTAATATTGTAGTTGTGTGTGTGTGTGCGCGTAGATTGTAGATGAATTTTGTGTGAGTTGGACTTGGATGTAGTTAGTCGAGTTGTTGCATATGCCATCCCAATCCAACTAAATAACAAACAACAACTGTTTTTTACGGACGAAAGCCCTCGTGGTGCGTCGGCAGGAGTCGCAGCCCCTCTCTCTCTCTCTCTCTCTTTATGTATAAGTGGCATCTCCTCTTGTTTTGTCTTTCCTCATCTTCCAATAGCCCAACAAATTCAGAGAAAGAGCACGCGGATTGTCTATATATGAGTGTAGAAACTTGCGTGTGTGTGTGTGTGTGGAACGGAGATAGGAATTCTGGTTGATATTAAATGGAAAGTTGTGTGTGTTCTACACTCATATTACAGATAGATGGAGTAGAAGAGAGAGAATATAGAATAGAAGAGAGAGTTGTGTGTTGGATGCACCTGTTTAGCAGGGGCTTAAAATAAATCCCCACACGAGAAGTATCTTCTTTCGGCTCGACAATTACGAATAATATGGTCGTCGACTATTGTCATAAAAGCAAGTGGTGTGGAACACCAACTACCAACGGCTGATGGGCAATATCCCCTGCCGTGTCTCTCCTCTCTCTCTTCTTCTTCTTCTCTCTCTCTTCTTCTCCAGTCATCCAACCAACCAACCAACCAATCCAACCATCAGAACCGTACCACACTCTGGAATCCCTCTTTCTCTCTCCTTGTCTCTGTCTCTGTCTCTCTCTCTCTCCATGTTTGTGTGTAAGTGGAGCAAGTATCAAGCAAGGAAGGAGGCAAAGGAAGGAACATTCTCGTGTATTTATACTCGCAAGATTACTATTTGCATCAATCTCATGTAAATGTATCAGGACGGGGCATCCAGCACTCCCAACTCAAAATACAACTCCAACTCTGGCTCTACAGTTATGTATGTATGAATGTAGACTCAGTCAGCTCCAGTTGAGACAAACAACATGTACAGTGTACAATGTATTTGTTTCTACATGTACAATGTACATTAATCGAGTAGTCCGTATTGTGGATGAACGTATGCTGGAAATTGTGCATTAGCGAGAATGTGGAACAACAGATCGAGGCCTCTATTACACACAAACACACAAACAAATCGAGGCGAATGGAACAATAAAGGACTACAGAATGAGATCCATTTCATTCCTTTATTCTTATTCTCTCGATGCATGCCAAGCTTGAGGCCAAACAGTCCCAAAAAGCAGCTCCGGATTTCTCATCCCAACAACATACATACATATTGTCATAGAATGTCATCTCTACGCTATATGCTATAGCTATGTATATGGTATGGAGAATTCTGGAGTGAGGGTTCTGCTCCACAAGTTTGTCCAGCTTAACAGCTCTGCTTACAAGGGCTATTCTAAAAAATTGCAGCACAACAAGTTTTTCCTTCCCATTTATTTCTTTTGTCTTTGTCATATTGGTCTGAAATTGTTGAAAAATTGCACAACAACATATTTCATATTATGAGCATAATTTTAAGGCAAATTGTCTGTAAGATATTATTGGCTAATTCTAAGCAAAGTCCTGATGCAGGCAATTTCAAGGCTCTTTTCTTTCCTTTTTTGTTCTCAAATGCTTTGATTGACTCTGGTCTTTGTTGGGTGTGTAACTCGGGGGGTGTAAACAGTGACTGGTGAGTGAGGGGAGACAATAAATATTTTACATTCGCATACATACATAAGTAGCTGTTGTTGGGGGTCATGTGAGCCTCACACCCATCAGAAGATGATACACCAGCACTCGCCTCCTGGAATTTCCCCTCGTTGACTGCCTCCATTTTCACGGGCTTATCAATCGGAAGTTCCCTGGACTGGAAGATATTTACTCGGCACAATCACAATGCCAAAGTCAATGACAATGGCAATGCCAATGTCCGGGGAGGGAGAGGAAAGAGGGAGAGAGAGAATGTCTCGCCCCGAGTCATGCACCAGCTATTTATCTCCCTGACTTTGACTACTGTCTCTGTTTGGTTGGATGGGTGAGAATGGAGCGAGAAATGTCCCGGCATCCAACTCCCCCTCTTTCTTTCTCTTTCAATTGACATTGACATTTCCCCCCTTTAATCCGGAATCGGAAGGTCGAGTCGGGTGCTAACTGATGATGACCATTAAGGAGACGGGAAAAGTGCACTCGTGAGATAAAAGACTTGGAGGGGCTAATTGCACATTGCACACATGTGCTCAGTCCACTGACTCTGGAATCCAAGCAGCTCCTTGCATTTCCTTTGCAAAGAGTAGTAGGAGCAGGAGTTGTGGA
Organism: Sminthurinus bimaculatus; assembly: GCA_034698285.1. Classification (NCBI taxonomy): domain Eukaryota; kingdom Metazoa; phylum Arthropoda; class Collembola; order Symphypleona; family Katiannidae; genus Sminthurinus; species Sminthurinus bimaculatus. The sequence goes on from JAQIVE010000459.1 coordinate 13,345, forward strand.
TTGAATAGAGTCCACACACCATAATCACCATTATCACTATTATCACCAACATCACTTTCCATTCATTGATTTTCATTTAATTTTACGCTCATGTACATAATATATATGTACATACTTACAAGTTAGTGATTTTTGTTTTGTGTCCTTTTTTTTGCAGTTGCTCCCCAGGAAGTCAAGATCACGGGGCCGAGTGAGGCCAAGATTGGAGATACGGTCACATTTACTTGCGTCACCTCGGCCAGCAACCCCAAAGCAGGTATGATTCAACACGAATTTCATTATTGCACATCCTACATAATATGTACCATATGTAGCCACGAATATTTGGAGACTATAAATATTATAGTCTTATTATATGCATTATAGTATTACAGCATGATTTCTCCAGCAGAAAGCTATGTTTTCCTAATATATTATATAATGCATATGTATGTATGTATGCAGACATTGCATGGTTTCGAGGCGGGCAGGCTTTGGACGCGGCTCACACGACATCTCAAAGCTCACTGGACGGCGGCTACACGACCAGCTCCAACGTCTCCTTCAAGGTTGAGCCCTCGGATCGGAGTGTCCTCGTCACTTGCCAGGGCATCAATCGGGATCTTGTCCAGTCCAAGGGGGCCAGTCATATGATTGATGTCATTCGTAAGTCACCCTTCTCTCTTATGACACAAGACATTGTCCTCTCTCTCCTCTCTCTCTCTCTCTCTCTCTCCTTTTTTTCTCCAGGTTTTGCCTTATCTTTCAATTCCCTCCTTTTCTCCAGCCAACACCAATACCAAAGACAAAGTATTTAACTACAAGTTCCTTCCTTTATGTTCTTATCCCTCTGCTGTCCGTGTGTATTTTTTGCAATCAAATGCCCGTGTTAAAGAGCAAAAGAATGAAAGCCTTCTATCCACACGTACACTACTATTATGAACATTAAAACAATTCTCTCATTTTTTGATGTAGAACCTCCTGGACCACCGCGAATTTATCGAAGCTCTTCCAATGTCACCGAAGGTACACACAAATCCCCTTCTTAATTTTAACCTTATTACATATATTGTTTGACTTCAACTTTTCAATGCACATAACACACTTCAATGTTTCCCAAATGAAAGGACGTTTAAAAACCCAGAGTTATTTATTTATTTATTTGAAATATAGGTCAACTCCAGCGACTGCTCTGCACATCAACAGGAGGTCACCCAAAGCCCGAGTTGACTTGGTACCGCGGCTCCCGCAAGGTAAACAACAAAAGCAAAGCAGCCATTATCTATGAGCAATAAAAGATCCGTCCGTATAAGAGGAATAAAGCAATTAGATGAATTTGCCAGGAACTGTACGAAATACATAAAGCGTCTTATAGAAGTGCGTCTAGTGTGCAGTTGTGGAGAGAAAGTCCTACGAGCGACGGAAAAGAGCTGATTATTATAATAATCATGATTGTTGGAGTTGTTGCGTGCAGTGGTTGAGATTTGAGATTTGTTGTTGAGAGCGGTGGTAAAAAATATAAAATGTGATTGATTGGGAATTGCAGCTGACGTCGACGGTGAAAGTGGATGGGAACACGGTGACAGCGGAGCTGAACCTGGCGGCCAACATGACGGACAACGGCGTCGTGTACAAATGCGAGGCGAAGAGCAAGGCCGTGTCCACACCCCTCGTCGACACCATCACCTTCCCTGTCTTCTGTAAGCTCATTTTTCATCCCGTCATTTATTAGTGTGTATCAGTAGTATTAGTATTAACTATTACAACTTATTATATTATTGATTTACGGCCTGAGTCTCCAGGAATTCCCCCCACAACAACAAAAGCATGCAGATCCCTCTTATTTCCTTGTCAATCCTCAAACTCTGTTTGTGTTTGTGTATGACATGACACGTCCACACATTGTGACTTGTGTGGTTTGACATGAGCCTAACTAGCAGCTTGCGTGTTCCGCTCCGCCCCCGCCCCCCCCCTCTACATTGTACATATACATAAATGCCTCCCGTTTCTATCCATGGCTCCGACTTTAGTAACTCGAGTCCGGGAATTGCGGGTGTAAACAGTGGAGGACGGCAAAATCAGCCTAATCTCCGGCTTTAATTACCCGCTTCCACATCATGCATGCAAAAAAACCCGGAGAAGTTAAACGATTTCGGTTGCCCCACAATGATTATTCACCCGTCGTCACAAAAGATAAATGATAACTGATGGCTCATAAAATTTGGAACCACAAGCACAATTATAAGATTTTGAAAAAAGTAAACATGCATGATATAAGTAGACAATGGAAAAACCTAATAATTAAACTAATAACATTTTATTATTTTGCAAATGTAAATTTTCAGTTCATTCCTCCAATCTGACCATCCGAACTGACGGAGTGATGAAGGAAGGGGAGCGGATAAACTTGACCTGCGAGACGGGCTACTCCTTTCCACCCGCCCTGGTCACCTGGTGGCGGGGAAACACGCCGATCCAGGCCCCCAGCAACGATTCGAGGGACACCAAGTTTGGCGGGCGACGCGTCACCTCCACCCTGGAGCTGGATTTGACCTCGGAGTTGGACGGAGCGGTGTATCGGTGTCAGGCGACGAATCCGGTCATCGACCACAGCTACCACTACGAAGTCAAACTCCAAGTCACCTGTAAGCACTCATTATTGTCTCATTTTATGCCCTCATGTGTTGTGCGATTGATAGTCATCCAAAAAGCACCTCTTTGTCTCCAAACTTTAAATCTGATCCTCCTTTTTCTCCCTCTTCTTCTCTCGTCATTTAAACCGTCGTTTTTGGGGCCATTTAAGCACTTTATACTTGGCTCTAAAGTTAAACTCCCGTTTTTATGACATCTCCATAATCTTTTGACCATAATAATCCGAGTGATATAGGTTATGGAGAGGTTATCGGGGCCCCATAGTTTCTAGTCGAGAAAGAGAAGATGATGATGAGCCAAATGGTGACTGTGACTGTGTATAGTGTGGTGTGGTGTGGTGTGGTGTATCTGAAGCCCGTAAAAAGTTTTTAAAGAGAGGGAGAGAGAACCACTTTGCATGGTGGTGGTGGTGGCTATTCACACGGGTAATAAGTTCAAATCATTCCTGACATGTTTTGTTACACGATATTCATTCACAGTCATTTCCCTTTCTGTCCCTTTTCGCCTATGCCTACATACATATTACATATACAGAGCAGACCATTGAATCCGCCGTTTAAAATTCCCTCGGCCGCTTTTAACCTAAATAGCCAAAATCCACAGAGATAAAGACTAAAGAAAAAGGAGGAGGAGGAGAAGAAGAAGAAGAAGAAACAAAACAGGAGAAGAAAGTGCGATGAGAAATGTTAAGACACTTTTTATCGCCCTCACTTTTTCCTCGAGAAACTTTTGGATTTTGGAATTTGTATTGAAGGAGACTTTGGATGTGTGGACCCATCGTGGGATACATTTTATATCATAGAGTAATATTCTTTGGTCTGGGAAGGAAAGGAAAGGAAAGAGTGGGAAATGTATGGATATGGATATCGAAAAGTATTGCGAATAAATTGTCCCTGTCCAATTCGAGGGGACGGAAACGGCAAAAGGTTTCGGCTCTTAAACCTCAAAACTCTCTTTTAAAACCCTCAAAAACTATCCATCCCTCCCTCCCTCCCTCCCTCCCAAAAGGGTGAATGAAAACCCACCACATGGTGAAGAAGCAAAGGGTGAATCAACTGAATCTCAATTTTGTCCCTTGTGTTTTTTCTTGATATTGTTGAAAAATCCCCAAGACTTTCATCCCCATCCGGAGGTTGGAAAAATATAAATGTTATATTGGGATGATTCACCCCTCGATTTAGGGTTGTATAATACATAACATAACATATACGTACATGTATGTTATGTATGTGCATCCAAAGGAGGGAAATGGAAGCAGAAGAGGGTGAGATAAGAGATGCGTAATATTGTGCGTACATATGTATGTACATGTACATAAATATATTGTGGAGAGAGTTGTGATACAACTAGCTTGCTTTCACTCGACTTGTCCTTGACAAATTGAGATTTACCCCAAGGAAGACGGATGAAGGAGAGGATCAACTTGTGAAATCAATAATGGAGAGTCTTCTCTTCTTTCTCCTCCTCTTCCCCCTGGAAAAATCCCATGGTTTTATATTCCATTTATTTACAACGAGGGAGAGAAGTTGAAAGAGAGAATGAAGAAGAAGAAGAAGAAGAAGGGTCCATATATTTTTCCCACTCACTCTGTGTTTTCATGTTGCTACAAGTTTTGTATTTTTGTTGTTTGTTTGCAGACAAGCCCAAGTTTATAGATTCCTTTGGGGACAAGTTAATAATTGTGGAGGGGGAGAGCAAAGTGTTGCACGTCAAGGCCAAGGGGAACCCCGAGAAGTTGACCTACAAGTGGACCAAGAATGGGACCCCCTTGAAGCAGTTCAAAGGGCCCATCCTCAACATCACGGCGGCCACCATCGAGGACAAGGGCAAGTATGAGTGCACCGCCTCCAACGACATTGGCTCTTCCTCCGTCTCCGTCGAAATCGACGTCCAGCGTAAGCCCAGTTTGTTTGTTTCCATTTCAAAACTAAATTCATGCTGCTCCACATTTCATTTTCTCCAGATTCCTTGTCCATTGGGTTTTGTCTAGTCCAGAACTAAAGCCAGAGGTCGGCCGCTCCATCTAATAAATCCAAATTCGTATAGAACCTCAGAAGTGCATCGAGAGTGGAATTGGGTGGTCATAAATAAATCCTGCTTATATGTACATGTATATCTATGTATGTAAAATATATTTATAGCTAAATCTATGTAACTCTGCTGCATAATGTTTTGGAGCTGAAGGGTGAAATTTGGAAATATTTCCATTATTTTAAAGCCGGGGGAAATTGTGACTGGGACACAATTTTTCACTCCAACTGTTTTTCCGTGGACATTTCAGAGTGGCTGGGACTGGTTGGCTCGCTTGCTCGCTTCAAAAGCAATGGACTGGAGTCTGAAAGAGAATGGAATATGATTTGACTTGCCAATTACCTTTTATCATTCCCGAATTTCATGCTGTGACTCTCTCTTTTTTTCTCGTTTTTCTCTTGGTCCGTTTGTGTAGATCCGGCAAAAATCACGGTGGACTCAAAGTTCGTGACGGTGGGTCCGGGAGAGGCGGCGCATTTGAGTTGTCAAATTGATGCAAATCCGCTGGATGTGTCCATGGTCGAGTGGTCATTCGCGGGGGCTCCACTCGCCAACCCGCGAGCCGAACTCAAGTTCCGCGACAAAAAATCCTATTTGAATATTGACGCAGTCACAAAGGAGGACGAAGGATTTTATACGTGCCAAGTCGACAATCACGTAACGCCATTTCTTTATATTCTTTCTTTCTTTTTATTACGTCCTGGCTCAAATCCTCCTCCAAATTTGATTTGGTCATTTGCTTTGATTTGATTCGGCTTGACCGCTTCCAACTGGATTGACCCCTTTGATTTTTCCACGACTCCTCTTCAATTTTCAATGATGAATTCTGATTCTTGCAAAATATCTATAGTCAACATTTGAATTCCAATTTCCATCCTTTTCTTTTATTTTTTTGTATAGATTGGTCAACCCACCAACGCGTCCATCTTCCTCATCGTGAAACGTGAGTCAACTTTTAAATTTCCCTCCAATTCATTCATTCATAATATAATATTTATTGGAGTTTACTAATTTTATTCAGCTAATTTTCCAAACTAGATAGAATATAAATAATATAGGTACACTTTGTCCACACCAAATAATGCAAAATGTAGATACATAAAGGATGAAGGATAAAGGGAAGGAATGAAAATGACATTATAAATGGAAATTGTGGCAGACTCGGTCATTGTGGCCATCTGACCATTTGGAACTATAATATAACTATATCTATGTGTACATATGTATAAATGTGAATGTGATTTTGGAGGTGGAAATGATGAAGAGAATAGAGAGAATAAAAGATGGCCACGTAATAAAGTTGAGGAATGAATTTCCAGCATTCTTGATATAGTAATATATTCTCCAGTCTATCTAATAATAATAATAATGGTGGTGGTAGTAGTGGTAGTAGTACAAGTAGTAGATAAAGCTGGAGAATATTAACCTCTGTCTTCTCCTCTTGTCCTCTTCTCGTGTCTCTCTGGAACGGATTCCCTGGATTCCCTGGAATGGCATCGAATAGAATGGAATGGAATGGAATGGACTCAACTGAACTGGACTTGAGATTGGTGGTGGAAAGTAACTGGAGAACTTAGACTTGGATAATAGTGTCCATGTCTATTCCTATACATGTATGTGCATACATATTGGGGAATGACTGGACTGGAGAGCTGGAGAACTGGAGAAGGAGGAGAAGACCAAGATGGCCGAGTGTTAGTTGAGTATATGTGTGTAAGAGTGGTGGTGCATGTCTTGAGGAAAACAGAGAGTGCCCGTCTTCTTCTCCTTGTATAATATGTTTGGTGTGGAAAGTAGGAAAGGGCAAAAGGAGAAACGAACGAAAAGAGAGTTAAGAAAAGAGAGTTGAGAAAAGAGAGGTGGAATCGATGGTTGATGGTCGCCATATAATATGAAGCTGTCTGGTGGTTTTCTAGATAAACCTGACATTGATAAATCTCCGGCCACGGCCAAGGCGGCGAGTGGGATCGGTGGAATAGGAAAATTATTATGCCGTGCAACCGGAGCTCCCAATGTGACCTTTTCCTGGAGCAAACTAGGCACCGCCATCACTCAAGAATCCCAACCGTCCAAATACTCCATTCGCAACACCATGGTGAGAACAAATCTGCATTTTTTACCATTTCATATGCTCTACTCCCTCTTCACTCTCCATTCTCTTACACTATATATATATATATATATATATATATATTTATGTAGTCTTATTATTATTATTATTATTATTTTCATTATTACTATTATTTTTATGGTGGATTTTCTTTCTCTTCTGTCCAAGTCCAACCGGCCTTTCATCCATAAATTTACAGCTCGCCATCTCCTTTTTTCTCCCTCAGCAACTCGCCCAATGAATCAACACACATGAGATTTTTACATCATTTTTGTTCCTAAAAAGGGCAGACTGCAAATCTATCAAAGGAAAAGAGAAAAGATGGATGGAAAATTTTGAACATGTTAATTTAAATTGACGAACGGTTTCAATCTCAACCCCAGTAGCTTTTCACTACAAACTTTTTTACAATTACCTGTATGAAATCAAAAGGGCTGTGTTGAAGCAGTGTTGCCATGATTTATTTTATAAAGTAAAAAAAAGCTAAAATTGTTTACGAGAAATTCGTCACAGCGTTCAGAGTAATTCTATTCTCTTATCAATTTCTTGTGTTCAAAATGATTTGCAAGGAGACAAGGAGCTAAAGGCAGAGTCTATATAGTATATAATATATAATATATGGGATATTTTATGGATGGAGGAAGGAGAGACCTTTGGATTAAAGATGAGGATCCCTCATAAAAGCTTCCAAGGCTTGTGGAGAAAGTCAAGGTGAAAGTGGTGAAAGTAACTTGATGATCATGGACTTTCTCTCGCCTCGTTTGGGATATTTGATGGGGTGATTGTGATGTGTGTTTTATGGATATTCTCTTGCCTTTCCCCTTAGGTTGACCACATCACGTGGGAGAGTGTGCTCTCCGTCAAGAATGTTGACGTTTCGGATTACGGTGCGTACGACTGTCTAGGTAAGGAAAAATAAGGGAAAAGCGCACTTAATGATCATGATGATTCACACAAACACTTACATAAGAGAGTGACAATAATTACCATAAATAAATATTTATCTTGGGGAAAAACGTTCACAGCGAAAAATTCAATGGGAGAGGATTCTCATTCAATCAGTCTGAACGTGAGCTCAATTCCGGAGACTCCGATGGGTCTCCGCGTCCACAATTTTACCCACGACTCGGTCACTTTGACCTGGATCCCGCGCTTCGACGGCGGCTTCCAACAAAGCTTCCGGGTCAAGTACTGGAAGGTGGGCTCGGACTACTACCGCTATGCGGACGTCTCCCCCCGAAACGCGACCGTGTTCACCGTGACCCCCCTTGCCCTCGGCACCGAATACTCCTTTAGCATCAACGCCTTTAACCCCCTCGGCGAGAGCAATTACTCCACTGAGGTCGTCCGCCAGGAAACTTCAAGTATGAAAATATACAAAAATAATCATTATTTATTTATTTATTTACTTTTAAAGCTTTTTCCCATTATAATGTTGAAAGGTATTTTGCAGGCAACAATACTATATTATGTTATGACTGTAATATGCATTACATATTATTGAAATTACATTGGATTTTTTTAATGCTTAATTCTTGGAAATTTATGGATCATTAATTCCCTCGTCTCTCGAGATTTGATTAAGCTTTGCTTATTTTGTCATTTAGTATTGGCCAAGTAGATAGATAAAAAGATAGATAAATAGATAAATATTTGCTCTTACTGTCTCTCCTCTTTCTTTTTTGGGGCTTCCGTTCTGACTTTATTTATGATGCCAATTTCTGGACTGCAGCTAAAAAATACTTCCGCCTTATTTTCCTGCATTTTTCCTCCAGCCTTTCCACGCTGAATATAGTTACTCTCCTCTTTTTTCCATCCTTTACTTTACTTTTTCCCTTCTGTGCTGTCTGTCTGTGGAACTTCTCACCCGTTTTCATCGCATTTTCATCCTGTGTATGTATGTATGTATGTATAAAGAGGAAACGTTGTATACTGCTGCTGCTGCTGTGACATGACATGTCATGCCATGTGTAGCTGGGTAATTTTCTGTAGTTTCTGAGGATGTTCAATGTTCATGTCTTGTCTGTGCTCTGGTTCTACTTTTACACAGTCTGTAGACTCTACATAGACATTGGCCTCACTCGGGTTTTCCACCGCTGGTTTTTTTTGCATGGAGAAATGCGCAGTTTTGCTTCGTTCTCCACGCACCGAAACTTAATTCTTCCTGTTTGCTTTGCCCTTTCACAAGCTTTTTCTTCTTTTTCTGCTTTTCTTTCTTGCGAAAAACGTGTACAAGTCAGAGTGGGCATGCAGACTGCTATGTGTAGTTTCATTTTCTCCGCACGTATAAATATTCAGGAAGTTGTGCATGCATATATGTAGTTTGATATTATATTATATTATATTATTATACTGTGCTCTGCATTCCACTTGTACTTGAGTGTTATTATTTGCCCTGTATAAAATATAAATATAACTGGGAGTATATGTTGTGTGTTTCTGAATGGGAGCAAGACAAGCCACAAAAGAGGAGGGAGAAGGAACAAGTAAATGGAGAGCTGGAGCTGTCGAGTGGAGAGACGGTGCATGGCCAAAAAACAGCAAATTCAAACTTCCTCTCCCTCCTCCGCTCCGACTCCCGTTTCGTCCGTCCGTCTTTATCCTTATCTGAAACTCGAGAGAAAGAACTCGTTGGCTGGCTTGCTTGCTTGCTGGCTAGCTCTCTCTCTCTCTCTCTCTCTCTCTCTCTCTCTCTCTATACTCTTTCCGTTCTTTGGCCTTCTCTCATGAACATGGAACATGTATGCATGTATGTGTGTACGTAGTACGTAGTACGTATATGTATGATTCCCCAAGTGCTTTTCAACCGAGTTTAACCTCCATCTTTCATGCGACTAGTTTATGGAAATGTTAAGTGTGGAGAAATTGGTTCCTTGGTTTCCTTGCCAACGATCAAAGATAATTTAGATATGTCCGACCTATTTTCCCCCTACATGTTGTGTTGTGTTGTGTTCCTTTGGTTAAAATGTGTCTCGTTTATTTTATTTTTCACTGTAGCAGTGGAATGTTCATTTTGGACTCAAGTGATTGCTTGGCTGGTGTTTGCTGGAGTCCGAGGGAAAATAGATTAAAATTGTGCGTTTACTTGGCTATTTGCTGTTTTTTTGCCCTCTTTTTTTGCAATTTCCTTAAAATAGGTTGAATTCTTTTATAAAATTGCTCATGCTGCTTTTAAGGGTCAGATGATAGTAATGATATAGATGACTTTAATTAGACATGGAGTTTTGTTCTCTTTTTCTCTATGGGTTTTTTCTGTCTCTTTCATCTTTTCGCGGCTGTTTTTGGGGATACAAGGTGTTGGGCTTGAAACGTACACGACGGGGACTGACGGGGATTTCCAAACGAATCCCTTCTCTCGACTGGTCATCACTGTGTTTGTCATAGTGGGGGCCACTATGCTCATCCTCAATGTTATCCTTATTGCCTGCTTCCTTAAGCGACGATCTAAAAAACGAATGACTGCAGGTAATTTTATACAATTCTTTTCTCATCTGTGTTTTTTTTTTGTTTTTTTTGTCTTTGTTTTTGTCCATGTCCATGAAACCCAAACTCCAGTGTATCCAGCGGATCGGGAACTTCAGTTGTCTCAAATGCTGGACGCCCGTCCCGACCTCCCGAAAATAATAATCATCTCCGTGTCCATCCTGGGCACTTTCCTCCTCCTCCTTAACATTGTTGTTGTCTCTTATTTTGTGTACAAGAAAAGGACGGGCGCCAAAACCAAACAGGAAGAGGGTACTTTTTATTTATTTTTTTTTGTTTCCTTCAATTTCAACCTTTGAAGAAGCTCTTCACTTTTTTCTTTTATTTCGACATCTCTCTCTCTCTCTCTCTCTCTCTCTATCCCTCCTTTTTTTAATTTGGAATTTAAAACGATAAAAATTGAAACGACTTTCATTTCATTTGTATTTTCATCCTGGTTGTCCAAATGTAAATTTAAATCGTAACCTTTGTTGTGTGTTGACGGGTGGGAATTTTTGCGAGCGGGTAAACGATAAAAAAGTGAATTGGCATGTTAAATTTTTTGAAGGCCAAAAATAAAAATATAGACATATAACATTGTATAAGCAGCTATACATATTATGCATATCATCATATAGCATAAATATACCCATGAAAAGTAAGAGGGGTGTAAAATAAAGGGGGAAGGGGGGGGAAGAGAGGGCGAAGTCGAAAAGTCTGGTTTGATGGGAGTGACATGGCCATCACAAAATATATGAGGACAAAAGGCATATTTTTGCCCCCGCTAAATTTCATTAGGCCTTGTGGTAAATTATAAAGTTATGACATGGAGGTGGTGGAAATTGCAGCTAAAGGAGAGGAGCAGGCTCAGGAATAAAATTTAATGTCCCTTCTTTATACTGTCGTCGTCTTCGTCGTCGTTGTGTGTTGGTGTCGGCTAGAAATAGAAATATAGCAAGAGTACAGTCATTTTCTCTCTCTCTCTCTCTCTCTCTCTCTCTCTCTCTCTCTCTCTCTCCAACTTCCCTTTTTATCCATCTCATTTTCCACAATGGAAAAAATGAGCCCCATCCCCAGGTTGACTCCCTTTCATAAAATTCCCCGGGATAAATATTCAAGTTGTACATGCACAATGTACACCTAACAATAAGTTGTGGATGCATCCATCCTATCTATTGCATATACAATATGTGTACACTGTACATAGGGAATCCCATTTTTTGTTGTCTCCTTTGTTCCAAAAAGTTAATTTGTTTTCATGACCCCCGTTTTACTCCCCACTTTTCATGCATCCACTCACATCCAAACGCAAATAATGACCCAATTATCATAATTTCAAGGCCAATGAGGAAAATTAGCATTGAATTCGCAAGAACAAAAGGCCAACTTAATACTTGATTAAAAATTTGGACCTTGCGTATATTTTTTGCACTTTAGTATGTACATGCATTTACATAGATGCATAGAGAAATATGAGTGTTCTTTTTAGTGCATCATATCTAAATTAGTATCATTTGGCCCGGAGATTGGAAATTATGTTGGTCGTTGGTTATGTTGAGTGCTCAGTTGCTCAGTTGCTCTGCTCTCTTTTCAGAATTTATTTAGATTTTAGATTTGCAGATATGACAGTTGAAAGTGTAACGTGAGTCCTCTTTTCCCCCCTTTTCCCCCTGCATTGAACAGAAACATGGAGGGACGCGTGAAGAAAAGAAAGAGCAAAAAAAAGATACTTGAAAAAAGAGTCACTCTCACTCTCTCTCTCTCAAGTTGATGTAGTAGTAGTAGAGGAGGAGGACAAGGTCTCTTCTCGCAGATTTTCAAAAGGTTGAAACTCCAAAAATTGTGTACAAAAGACCTCTTCTTTTCTTCTCCTCTTCTTCTTTTCCCTGTCATAACACGGAGTAATATGTATGTATGTATGTATGTATAGCAGGGATGAATATGCGCCTGCATAATATTCACTTTTCCAGTCTCCACAGAGAGAGAGAGAGAGAGAGAGAGAGAGAGAGAGAGCCGTGAGAACTTGAAAAAGGGACGTCAAAATATACTGACATTGTGTGAATGTAGAAATAATATATTTACGTTATATGGACCAAGCTTTGCATCCAAGTCAAGCCAAAAATAAGTATAATGGAGCCTCCTCCTTCTCCCCCTCTTCCCCTCTTCCCCTCTTCCTACTTCTTTACTACAGAAAAAACACAATAGAATGGAAGAGAATGAAGAAGGACTTTTGCTTCCCTTTTGCCGCGTATACATACGTATGTATGAAATAACAATCTTTTTCCATGCACAAAAAGAAGAGGGGCAAAGAACGAAAGAGGAGTAAAGTGAGAGGAATAAGAGAAAGCAAAAATGAGAGGGAATTGTGAATAGAGTAGAGATAGGGAAAGAGGAGAAAAGAGGAGGAGAGCAAGACAGCACCAGTTTGTTTGTTTTCTCCCCATTTTTTCATGCATGTAACTATGTATCCATCCACCTGTCATGAAAATAACATGGCCAGATGAAGTATTCGGATAAATAGATAGAGACAATGGAGAATCGGAGAAAATGAATCTCAAAGAAAGAAATAGGGGAGAGAAAACAAAAGAGAGAGAGGAGAATGAGACTTGATATGATCAGGAGTTGGCGATTTGAAAAGACGGGAGAAAGACGGTGGCAACAAATATTATGGACAGGAAAGGGAATTGGTTGAGAACTTGAGACCCAGAGTTTCACTTGCCTTTTCTTCTTCCCTATTAAAAGGAAGAGAAAAGGAGAGGAAAATAAAGAGATAGGCGAGAAAGGAGAAGAAGGATGAGAAAGACATGGTTCCTCCCTCCCAACAACAACATCAACATCAACATCACAAGAGAAGAAGGAAGAAGAATAGGATAGAAGAATAGGATAGAAAAAGAAGAAGAAGAAGAAGAGGGCATAATATATTATGCAACATACACAATTTTCGCAATTTCCCATCCCCAACACTTTTGCTGGCTGGTTGTGTCTTTGGGTTGGTTGGTTGGCTCTCTTCTCCTCGACTCCTTCTCATGTCTCCCCCCAAAACCAAACCAAACCAGACCAGACCAGAAAGGAACGGAAAGGAAAGGAGGGAGTCAAGTATGTAGTGCGTGTGCAACCGGGAGAGTACAAATAAATAAATATACAACTGCCTCTATTTCTTCTTCTTCTTCTTCTTCTTTTGCTTGTTTTCCCTTACGGAGTGGTGCCACACATAAATATTTAGAGTGATGTCCTCTCATGTCTGCTCCTCCTTATTTTTTATTGTCTTCCCCCTCCCGTCCATATGGAAATAATGTATAAATATAAATGATGTCTCCTTTTGTCTGTCTGTCTCCTCCTGCCCTGGGTGCACCAACATGTACACTCGGCCTCTGTGCCAAATAAAGGAGTCTCCTTCACACCTTCACACTTTATATATATCTTCCTCTCTTTCCCTGTTTTTTTTCATGAAATTTAACTTTAACATAGTATGTATGTATGCATTGGTATTGGTACGTAAATATATTAAATTGTGATTGTTTGTCTTTTTTCTGTTTGAAATTTGTCCCCTTTTCTCCATCGTCATGGTTCATCCACCGACTTGATTTGACCCAATTTGCGTGATGGGATGAGCAGCGAGTGAGCAGGGGAGCAGTAAGTCAGCAACGATCGAAATGTACGCCCCCAGCTCGTACAACGAGACCGTGACCGGGGAAACTCTGTCGTCCATATCCGAGAAAAGTGCCACCTACTCCCACGGAGAAAACACTCACGATGACTACAACGTCGTAAGCTTTTTTTTCACCCTCTTTTATTTACTCATTTAATTCTCTTTAGTTAAATATCAACCTTTCGTATCCACGGTCATTTTACATGTTAGGTTATAAAGGTCAGAAAACATCACCATCATCAGCATTAGAATTACATTTTAGAAATACCATCATCATTAAAATAAGTCGATAAATTTTGCTATCTATAACTGAGTGTGATGGATTAATAATTATTAATAGTTTTTGGATCAATGACTTTTGAAAAGAATTAGCAAAAAAATAAAATGAGAGAGTGGTATTAAAATATGTTTTTCATTAGGGTTTTAAAAGCCCTGGATTCAGCCAGGATATTATTGTTATACTTTTCTGAAAGTGTGGTTGACATAAAATGACACAAAAAGTGTGGGAAGCAACTGGAATTCTTCATTGTTCTTTGGGATTAAGCAAATATGTAGAAAGTTAGCTTTTGTGCGTATAAAATGTACATTGTACATGTGTATATACAAAACGAGGCTACAGTGGAGGAAAGAAAGCAAAGCTGGGGATTTCCTCGGGAGTAAAACCAAGACAGAGATTTGTGAGGATTTTCTCGCTTTTGTTTTTTAATTTGACAAATCCAATATTTAATAAGCACAAATGCAAAATACTTGTAAAGAAATGACATCAAGGAATTAGTTTTACAGACGTTTTGTTGGGACAAACCAGAGGGTAGCAGACAAAGAGTAAATGCTGTAGAAACCACAGAGACTGGAATATGTAGGTAGATTGGAGAAGGCAGGGGAGAGAATGTGTGTGTAAATGAAGGGAGAATACAGACAAAGAGAGAGAGAGAGAGTGCAGGTTGGCTTTCATTGTTTGCTCATTGGCGGCGGTCACATTATTTGTGGACAGTAGACTGTGGAGGACTGGAGTGTATGGAGAGGTTGATGATTCTTGGCGGCCTTGTTCCTCTCCATCCAGGAGAAAGAAAGAAAGAAATAAAGAAATAAAGTCCTTTGGGATATTTTTTTTAGCCAGGATGTGTCTGTGGGTACAAACAAAGGGAGGGGGAGGGGGAGACGGCTGATTGAACTCACGGTGGCTTGAATTCAGAATGGAAATAGACCGCAATTCTATGTACGCACAGTGAGGTTTGTTGTTGTCCGGGGATAATTTAACTTGTGTCTCGCCTTGTTTGCTCCGCCAGCTCTCCAGTTTCTCCCTTTTCCGAGTACCTCGAGTGTTTGTACATAGAATATAGAAAATCTTTCTCTCAAATCTACCCCGATAACTATGCCTATGCCTATGACTCTGGTGACTCTGATGATGATGATGATGATGATGATGTTTGGGGTGATGATGCGAGGAGGTGACCAAAGGTTGTTAAGGTGACATTGACTTTGACCAACACTCTTTGGCCACATGATGATGGATGGATGGATGAATGAATGAGAGGGTGGGTGTTCCTGGGAATCAGGTTGAAAAATGTGTTTGTAACTACATGTATTTATGTTGTGTGTATGGACAGGATGAGGAGGGGAAGGGGGGACCGGGAGGGGTAAGCACGTACTTGGTGGAGCAGCAGATCAATCATCATTCGTCAAGCTATCCGTATCGAGAGCTGAGAGGAGCGACTCTGCCGCGGATGCCGAAACTCCAGCCGATGGACCCCCACGGTGACCACCACCATCTCCATGCCGCCGACGACGGATACTTGCACCACACTGAGACCCTCCGAAGAAACGTCTACAACAACCAGGGAGTCGGTGAGAACTCTTTTCTTCCCTTTTTCTCTGATGTACACAAGTATACTTTCCTCACTTATTACATAACGCAGTACAACGGTGCATACATATATTGCATATACATCATATACATACATAGATGAGGGGAGAGGTGTGTGTGTAAGTAAGGAAGCATTTGATCCACTGGGACAAGTAGACACACACAGTTTGGCTTGTCAACGACTGCATTATCCGCAGATCTATCCATGTTCCCAGTTTTTGTACGTCCGCAAACACACATTCTCCCTTTGTGACTACATACAACATAACTGATTGGGCTCCGAAACTGGGATCGCCTTTACTCCTCCGGTTGACCACCCATTTTTCTCCATTTTCTCTCCAGCTTCCGTTCTTTGTCCAATGACAACGTCAATCTGGACTTTCTTTCCCCCTTTAAACCTTTACTCTACTCTACTCTTCTCTTCTTCTTGATTTCCCATTCCTCATCTAACCCAAAGGTCGGCTTAAAAATCAAAGTTAAGCTCTTGATGTTGATGTGGGTGACTGAGAAAGATGGAACAGGGCACAACAAATGAAGGCAAATTATACTTTAATGGAACCAACACACACACACACACACACACACACTTTCCTTCCATCAAAACTTGCTCCTCAACTCTTGAGAAGCCCAAATGAGGCAATGTAATGTAAAACTCATTAATAATCGTTTATGGCCTCAATCAGCCTTCATATTTTCATATCCCTGCTTTAAATCTTCATCAACATGATCTAGTTGGGGCTACACAAATCCAAATTGCCAAATTTGATGATGGAGAGGATCATCCTTGTCCTCCCTGATTTTGCAAGATCCTTCCTGATTTTGGCCGTATTCCTCCTGTATTATCAGTCAGTCAGTCAGGGAAGAAAAGCAAGAGACTCGTCATTGAAAAATTGAGTGTAATGGAAAATTATGTTTTGCGAAGAGACAATATGCATACAAGAAGTACATGTAGGTATGTAGTATACAATAGGTCATAGATATATTGTCCAATATACATATTATGTATGTATAGGCGCAATAGTTTTATCCCTCATCAAAAATCAAGTTTCCCTAGATTTTTGGCAAGACTTAAGAAAGAGTTAGAAAAGGAGGAAAGAGCCTCTTTGTTCTGTGGAGACAAGACTGTATTACTTCTAGTTTCACTTTCCCAGCCAGAGTACTTTTACTTGTACTCTCCTCCTTCTTCTTCATGGCTGCTCCTTAAATAGATATGAACACGCACATTTCTTACACTTACATTTATGTACAATATATTATGTACTCCATGCAGCTCTAAAGTGTAGCCTGGAAATTGAGTTTGGAGGAGACTTTAGAGGAGGAGGGAAGAAGAAGAAGAAGAAGAAGGAGCCGTCTTGGTGCATACGCGGAATAAGAAATAATATTGAGAAAGCCGGCTGGTTTTTTTTTTGCATTGTGGAGCTCGGATACGGATACGCGGATACTCACAATCACAAAACACGAGACATGCAGCATTATGAATGTATGTATGTGTGTGTGTGGAAAAGCGAGCTAAGGCACACATGGAGACGGTTTTCTCTACATTCTAGACGGAGTCGAGAAAGTCTCGACTCTGCGCTTGTTTCATCATCCATCATAAGCGATCATCAATCAAGATCTCAAGGCAGAGGAGAAGGAGAAATATAGACGAGACCGATAAAGCCGCTGTGCTGTTTGTAGCTCTTTCTGCTCCTTGCATATCATGTAATAGTTGATACTCCCGCAGTTTTGACGCTCTACTCGAGGAGACGGAGGAGGGAGGAGGAGCAGGAGGGAGCAGGAGGAGGGAGGAGGAGCCCTCCTTCTGTTTCAATTACTTCCCAAGAATAATTTCAAATGTAAGGATAGGGTGGGATGGGAATAGAAACGGAAAGGAATGGAGGCAAGTGAGGAGACCAACAACAAAAAGTTCATGGAGAAAAGCAAACGCAAAACTAGAGTCAAAACCAAGGCAACGACTTGGTTTGCTCCTCCGGCCCTGTTTTGTACATGTAAACTTTTTCCTTTTTCAAGTGGGAACAGACTCACTACCTACTTGAATCTTTATCAAACACTTGCTCTCATCAGAAAGGCCAGACATCCACATCAATATCATCCTCCACTGACTTGAGTTTAAGATTTTTTTGCCAATATTACAGTTAGTTTTTGCAAAAATTTAGGAGTAGATACATTTGTGTGTGTGTATGTTTACAGATATGATGATGATGATGATGATGATGATGATGATGACTCGTCATTTGTTACCAATTTTTATTGGCATCATCCTCCTCCATTTTTTGTTGGTGCTTTTTCCCATCATTTTTGAATAATGTGAAGAGGGCAGATTTTTTCCCTCTTTTGTATTCCTTTCCTTAATTTTTATTTTTAATATGAATCAAGATCAAAGTTTTTAGGGAGCTTGTGTACTGTAGGTACATATTGTATATGTACATTGTGTATGGTAAAGTGGGTGGAGATGTTTGTTGGAGGGAATTGCGTCTGTTCATTTGCCGTGTGTCTCCCTTATAAATTGTCAATATATTTCCCTCATTGACAAGTTACACGCGTACAATGGATTAACTGCATTGTGGAGATGACGAATGTGTGTGCTGGGTGCCGGGAGTAAGTGCAATACATTGTAATATCAGCATCATCTGTACTTTTACTCCCGCATTTTGTGTCCTCGGCTCTGCTGCCTGGACTCGGTTCTCCTCCTCCCGCCCCAACAACAACAACGACACGTATGTTTTTATATGAGTTTGTTTTGTGGGGACGTACGGAGAGGAGAGAAGAGGGGAAGGGAAGGAGGGGAAGGAGGGAGAACGAGGGAAACTTTGTTAGTTATTCTTGATATCAAGAAATAAAAAAGTTTTGAGGCTCCTTACACCATTGACAAGACACAGCACAACACCACATGGAGGGCAGACAACAAGGCAAGACAGGGAAAACTACCACGTACATATCTAACCATGTATAATAAACTATACCCGCGTGTATATGTGTGTGTTTGTGTATCATGATACCGGAAGAGGAGGCAAAGTGAGAGAAAATTCGTGTCTATACGCATCTAACTATACGTACATGTATTTTGTAGCTGTTCAAATGCATACATTGTATGTACTTTGGCCGCAGTTACACCACAGCCAACGAATGTTTTGGAAAATCTCTCGACTTTGTACTCCATACATGTTGTGTGTACTCCGTCTTTCCTTCTTGTCCACTCCTTTCCCTCCTGTTTTGCAGCCCTTGAAATTTTTACCATGGTTTTCAGTTCTTTCTTTACTTGTTGACATGGAGGAAAGAAAGGAATGAGATGAGAAAATTGTTTCCAAAGAATTCTATACATAAACTTGTTCAGTCCACGACAGAGTGGAGAGAAGAGAAGAATAAATAGGACTACTTTGACTGGGTGACTGGAAACACTCTTTGTGATTGAGGAAAACCTCCTCTGCCTTCCTCTCTCTCTCTCTCTCTCTCTCTCTCTCTCTCCTGTCCCTTAACCTTGGCTGGACCTCCGAAATATTGCTGATATTTTTACAAAAAGAAAAACTCATATGTTTTTCAGCTTTTGGCTCGCGGAAAAATTATTAGTCTTAGTAATATGTTGTGCAATACTACTAAACTAGACTATCCCTATCATCATCATCATCATCATGATCAAAATGTTGGATGTTTTATTACACGTAGAATTGACCATCGCCCACGGCAAAACTCAGACTTTTACTTTGTTGCTTTGATTTGCACTCATCACTTGACCTCCAGCTCACACACGCCAACTATGTATGTACTATACTATGTACTTATGTATAGTTGGATATTTATGTGTCCATGTATATGTACAGCACGTTTTGTGTGTAAATTTGGAATAGCGGAGTAGGGAAATTGTGGAAAAGGCCCTTTTTTTATTTTACTAGACTTGAAGGATGCATTTATGAAAGAAGTAACAAATAAAAAACTATCCAAGGAAGAGAAAGAGATAGGAAAGAAGAGCACTGACTCCAACTTTTATCTCTTGCTTTGGAATTTCAAATTTTGACTTTGGACTTATGTACCTGAGTACATTCATACTGAGATTTCTGGTCATGCTTTAGCTACTTTTCCCTTTCCCCTCTCTCATTTTCCCGGGTATCTTGTGCATGTATACATACATATTATGTATCCTGTATATACATGTGGTGTGTATAAAAGATGGGAAGCAAGAAACTCGATTGGATTGAATTGCTTGGGATTGGATTGAACTGGTCGTTTCCCTTTCCAATACTTTGTAATGCTTTCATCTGCTGACTCTTTTTCCTTTTCCTCCTCGTCCTCCGTTATCTTCACCGGCTAGAGAAAATATGTAGCGGCGGTGACTTGGCCACACAAAAAATATCCATATATGAAGCCAGCCCTCTCTTCTCCTCCATTTCAATCCTAATTTTACACATGTTTTTCTTTTTAGCTTGGAATAACTTTTGGTTTCTGTCTAAGACGAGAGCTAACCAGACCCAGACCAAAACCAAAATCAAAATCAAACCAAGGCTCGATTTTGTCTATGGCCTGACTCATATTTTTCTCTTCATTCTACTTCTTACTCTGTTTTGGTTTTATTTTTCATTTCGGCAACTTTTTTCGACAGGTTGCTTTTGAAAAGCAAGTTTGTGGAGAGCGAAGCCAGAGGAGGAAAAAAAAGGCAAAGACGGCAAGTAAAAAGAGCAAAAGGAGTTTTTTGAGGGAGTACTAATGGCAGTCTTGAATGTTTTATGCCGTATATTCCTCTTGATTTGAAATTTTAAAGCAGAATAGACGCACACACAGAGAAAAACTGCACTCAATACATGTACAATGTACAAGTTCACCAAATATAAAGTATATTCAATATTATACACTATGTTTAGAAGGAGGATACCTACATGATAATATATGCAAGTACCGAGTTTGCTTGAATTGTGGGCAGCAAGCCCAAAGGGCTCTGCATTATACACATACCATAGAAATTTTCTCTTGAAAAAATTACATGCATAGTATGCGTATGTATACGGACTTTCTATGGTTCTAAAACCGATGATGCTACGGCAGACTTGAAGGGGAAGACGGTAAATTTGCAGTTATTTCCCATGTCTTGAATTGGCTGCATCATCATCATCATCATCATCATTTTCTTGGTCCGTGTTCGCCCTTCTTTTTGCACAGATGTACAATCCACCAGGTTTTTTCCCTTTTTTTCCTTTTTGCCTGGGCTAAAATAGCGAGCAGAAGATGACAGCGTGAAGTTTGAGTGTTGAGAGGAGCTCTGCATGTTATGAAAAGCGGGAGAAGGTTCTTGAAAAAGAAAAACGAGGAAGTATCGGAGCGGAGGAGAGAGAAAGGATACAGGATGAGTAGTAAGTAGGAGTAGGAGTAGGAGGATCAGCAGTTGCAGTTGTTCTGTATAAATGTAAAATGAGCTTTAAAATGAGCGTGAGAGGAATCGTTATGGATATTCAATGATTGTCTGCTGCTAGTCCTCTCTGCCTACTCTCTACTCTCTACTCTCTACTCTCTGCATCCTTGATTCTTGATTCTCTCTGGAAAATGGAGTTCACCACTCTATAGATTATAGAGATATTGTATGTGTATGTAAGTGTGTGTGCAATGTACAATGTACATACAATACAAACTACGAGAAAAAAAAGAGCGGCTGCAAATTGAAGTTGGAAAAAATCCCGTCGTTCATCCATTCCATTCCATTTGTAGGGAGTATTGCGTGATTCCAAGATAAAACTACGGCACAAGGTGGATATAGATACGGAAAGAGACGCATTATCCCCAGTCATATACATATACAGTATTATGTATTCTATCTATACTCACACATAACAAAGTACAAGACAAATTACAAGACTCATTTGCTTGTATTTTTATATGCACCAAGTATAATTTTGGGATTAGGTCACGAGAAAAAGTTCTCCATTTTCTAGATATATGCGCTGGCTGT
Organism: Sminthurinus bimaculatus; assembly: GCA_034698285.1. NCBI lineage: Eukaryota > Metazoa > Arthropoda > Collembola > Symphypleona > Katiannidae > Sminthurinus > Sminthurinus bimaculatus. Next base: position 35,024 of record JAQIVE010000459.1, read on the forward strand.
TACACAATACGCAGACAGAAGAAAATTCTAGAGACATGAGAGAAGGAGAGAGAAGATAAAAGATGAAGGACCCAAAGAGGAAAATGAAATTAAGTCAAGAGTGAGTCATGAAATGCATGGAAATCGTCTCCAATTTTATATCATTATTATTATGACAATTTCCGGGTAGACATCTCACATTTCATATTTTAAGAGACGAAGAAGGAGAAGGGATGGTAGGAGACAAGAAAAATTCTCCTTTTCTTTGCGTATCCCTGTCAGCTATAGAAAGGCGTCAATCGTCAATTCACGATCCTTGGAATCATAATCAGAATTTGGTCTAGTATCACAAGTGTACAAGATGGCCCAGAAAAAAAATTCACAATTCAAAGGATCATCGTCAATCGTCATACATTTATACACATGGATGAGAGAGTGGGATCTGGAGTGTGATCAAAGATTGCCTTAGCTTCTTCTCCTTCTTCTTTTTCTTTCAAACTATATCTCCCAAATTTTCAAGCGTCACGGATTATACGGCTCTCCAATTTTAAAACTATGTATGTACATATGTAGGAGCTAAATATTCTTGCCCAGAAACTTTCAATCTCGGTTTGGTTTGAATTTTGAATTGTGATGATTCGTCTCCTTGATTCCTTGAGTTGGAATTGAATTGGAAATCTTGAGCAAAGATTTTCAAACTTAAAGTGATGAAGAAAAGAAGAAGCAGAGGAAGAAGAAGGGGAAGAAACCAGAAAAGTAGATGAATATAATAGAATAGAAAAGATAGGGAGAAAGAGAAAGTGAAAGAAAGAAAGAGAGAGAGGGGGGGGGGCGGTGGTGAGGGGAAGGAGTCAAAGTAGGTCAAAGTTGGTGATAAGCAGCCAATAGTACTGGCAGTAGGAGTTAGCTGGCTGGTTGGCTGTACAGCCCAGTTTTTAGCAGGGAGAAAGTTGAACATTTTGTATTTTATGATTAGCTCCTCTCGTCCTCTTCCACAATTGTGCTCCATGTACAATGTACACACACACACACACACACATACACACACACACACTACATGAACAAAAGCTACAGTGAAAGAGAAAGTGTGGAAGAAAGTGCGAAAGAGAAAGTGGAGAGCTCTTTCCACTTTCTCTCTCTCTCTTCTCGTCCTCGTCTTTTCTATGGAAAACTTTGAATTCTTGTTTCTTGTGAATAGAGCAATTATGCGCTTTAATTTATGGTTTTGTGATCTCCTTCTTTCCCTTCCTCTTCTCTCTTCTCTCTTCTCTCTCCTCCTCCCTCGTCTTGTGTTTCTCTTTTTCTCGCCGTCCTTCTCACTCCCTGTGTGTAAGAAGTTGCCATTGTCGACAAGAAAATTGAGAAACTCTTTCAGCAATTGTACTGCTCGCTCTCACCGCTGCTGCTGCTCCTCCTCCTCCTCCTCCTCCTCCTCTTCTCTCCTCCTCCCTCTCTCTCTCACATTTGATGGCATCATGAACCGCGACCAAAGTATTTCATGGGTCGTCACAACTCAAACTATTTTGTATAGAACAGGGACAAAATACATATTATATATACTTGCTTGAGATTTGATTATTCTTCACCTTCTCCAGACCCACCAAAGAACTCAACTACCTAGATGCAACTTCATCCCTAGAAAGAAAAAAAAAGATTGTTACATATTCAGTATATTATTAAGCATATTATTATAGAAATGAAATATGTAAGTGAGGAAAGAATGAAAACTAACTAAAATTTAAGATTTCGACTGTATCACAAGATCTACAATCTACAAAAAGTTTATTGCATTGTTCATAGATAAAATTTTAAGCTTTATTAATCCAAGTTTAAATATTGACTTGTTTTGTTTGTTTGTGATTTCAGGAGACAGTCTGTCAACGTACGGTCGAGCTACCCGGCCGCCGATAGTCCCGCCGATCCCCGAGTTGTACAATATCCCGCCCGAAGCCCGCTACGTTCCGTTTGGAGGGACGGGCGGTCGCGTGGGTAACGGGAGCATTCGTCACCTAAACCACTCTGCCTCACAAAGTATGCTCAACTCTTCGTCTCTGCTGGCGTCGAATGGCCCGTCGAGCTTCCAACCCAACGGCCGCCTGGTCGCAGTCAACAACGGACCACTCTCACCCACCAGAACTTCGTCCATCCTCACGACCTTTGTGCCCAATCCTAGTCCCAACAATATTGAACATGAGGGTCATCTCGTCTGACTGTAGTGGAACATTTCCC